>OMKI01008489.1:22492-34935 GCA_900302315.1 Phycis blennoides | reverse complement strand
GACGGCTACGCTGACTGCCGGGACCGCTCGGACGAGGTGGGCTGCGCCAGACCCCCGCGGTGCCTGCCGGAGCTCGGCTGCCCCCACAGCCACCAGTGTCTGCAGAAGGAGTGGCTGTGTGACGGGGAGAAGGACTGCCCGGACGGGTGGGACGAGAAGGTGGGTGGGGGGGGGAGGAGGAGGAGGTTCGATCCCCTTCATCCCCCTCCTCCAAATGTCCACATGTCGAACCGCACAAATGTACTGATTGTAAGTCGCTTTGGACAAAAGCGTCTGCTAAATGCCCCTTTTGATGAAAGGAGAAGGTGGAGGAGTTGGTGGATTTGAATGACCTCAAATGATTCTTAATTCTAAATTGAACTTTCTTGACTACACAGGGGAAACTTGGGTAAGTTCAGCAAGAGCGTGCTGTTGTGGCGACGCTACAACCTGGAACCATCATTCTGTGTTTTTAAAAAAATAAGAGGTTCCTGTTGGAGGGATTGGACTCAAACTGCGGGCGTCTGTTTGGTCACCGTAACGACGCGGTGTTTGTCTCGTCCGCTCCAGAACTGTACGTTTGCTGCAGTCAAGTGCAGGGAGTTCCAGTGGCAGTGTGGAGCCGACAGCCAGTGCATCCCGCTCACCTGGAGGTGTGACGGGCGAAAGGACTGCCACAACGCAGTGGACGAAGACCAATGTGAGCCGAGGGAGAGGGGAAGCTGCCGGTTGGCATCCCCGGTTAATGGATGTGTTGGGTAACGTATGGAGCAAATCCATATAGGAGATGGATTTGAAATAATTTCTCCGCATTCACTAACCCGGGATGCCATACCTTCAAGTTGCTCAACCTGAAAAGCGCACTGGCGCCGAAGAACCCCCAAAGTGAATCATGTGACGCGTCCGGTCGACGCACGGCGATGTTCCGTTCCCCTCCCAACAGGCGGCGCCACCACTTGTCCCACCCCGATGTTCCAGTGTGGGAGCGCTGAGTGTCTGCACCCCGCCCTGGTCTGCAATGGCATCACCAACTGTGCTGACGGGTCTGACGAGGGCCCGGGGTGTCTGCAGCAGAACTGCTCCAGTCCGGCGGCACCCAAGTGTGACCACCGCTGTGTCGGCACCCCCCACGGAGCGGTCAGTAGGCCACGCACCCCTGTAGCTGTGTTCTGGTGTGGCTGTAGGCTCTGCCTCTGGGTCTCGTTGTACTTGGTGGTTCCATGGTATCTTCTGTAGTGTGTGGTTTTCGTGGTGTTGACCCCACTAGGATGTACAGCTTGCTCATTATAACTTGACGCTACTTTGGTTGACTGGGCATATGAGCTGTCAGAGGGTTTGGACCTTATCTCTGTAACATGGAGCACACCTGTAAGCACTTGGGACTAAATGGTTTTTGTTTCACTGTTTCTTTCATCCTGCTGTGTTTTCAGCATGCTTGGTGCTTGCCCATGTTGACGAGTCAGTTCCCCGGGAGATGGGTGGGGGTGTTGTGGTGGTGGTTGTGGTTGTGGGGGTGTTGTGGTTGTGGGGGTGTTGGTTGTGGTGGTGTCGTGGTGGTGGTGTCGTGTCATGGGGGTGTTGGCTCCACGTGTGTCTGAAGCGTCTGTCCCCCGGTGCAGAGGTGCTACTGTCCCGCGGGCTTCAGGCTCCACACCAGCGGCGTGTCCTGTGTGGACGAGGATGAGTGTAGCCGTGGCGATGCCGTGTGCCAGCACAGCTGCCTGAACACGCCAGGCTCGTACTTCTGCCGCTGCAGCCCCGGCTTCCTGCTGGAGCCTGACCAGACGAGCTGCAAGCCCACAGGTGGGACGGCCCTCCTGGGGACAGGGTCTGTCTGCGGGGAGGCCCCTCCTGGGGACAGGGTCTGTCTGCGGGGAGGCCCCTCCTGGGGACAGGGTCTGTCTGCGGGGAGGCCCCTCCTGGGGACAGGGTCTGTCTGCGGGGAGGCCCCTCCTGGGGACAGGGTCTGTCTGCGGGGAGGCCCCTCCTGGGGACAGGGTCTGTCTGCGGGGAGGCCCCTCCTGGGGACAGGGTCTGTCTGCGGGGAGGCCCCTCCTGGGGACAGGGTCTGTCTGCGGGGAGGCCCCTCCTGGGGACAGGGTCTGTCTGCGGGGAGGCCCCTCCCGGGTACAGGGTCTGTCTGCGGGGAGGCCCCTCCCGGGGACAGGGTCTGTCTGCGGGGAGGCCCCTCCCGGGGACAGGGTCTGTCTGCGGGGAGGCCCCTCCCGGGGAGAGGGTCTGCATGCAGGCCTTGTGGTTTACAAGCTGTATTGGCATCTAAAACCACTTCTAAAATGGTACTAACCCTTTCTTTATGTCGATCACTCAACAAATGTGGCTTGCATATTTTGTTCAGTTTCCAGTGTCTACCAGTCAAACTGAGCAATTACTTATTTGAAATACAAATACAGTGATTTGAAATGTCTTTTATGCAGAGCGACTAAAGTGTGGCTGAGGGCAACCAAACCAAAAAACAACAAAAAACTCTCACTCTACAGAACGTACTTGATGTAGGAAGGATACTTGGTGTTTGACTGTAGTTTTGATGTCACCAGAGGAGGCGATGCTGCTGGCCTCGGTGCAGTCAGAGCTGCTGGTAGTGGGGCTCCACACGGCCCAGATCAAGCTGCTGTCCTGGGCCACCCGGCCGGTCTTCTCCCTGGACTACGACTGGCAGCAGCAGAGGGTCTACTGGCTGAGCCCAGACTACCAGAGTGTGCGCTGGGCACACCTCAGCGACCCCAACAATAAGGGGACTCTTGTCAAAGGTGCGGAGACCCCCCAAGTCACAGCTTCTGTTGGCCAGTAAAAGTATTAAATTACACATGAAAAATGTGTTTGCCATGCGGTCAAACACTAATCTCATCAGACACAGTATTGAGACAATGTCAGTCTGTTGGAATACAGTGAAATGTTGACCAGGTCAGACTCAGAACCTCGCGTCATCCAATCAAAATTGGAGTAACTTCAAAATGGTGCCGTAACCCAGTTTAAAAAAAAAAACTACTGGTTTTGACGTAAGGAAATGTATGGTCGTCATTGTGGCCAGATGCTGTCGTCATGATGGCGGTCTTGGGTTATTCCCCTTGAAAGACGTTTTGTTGTTCTGCGGTTCACAGGCCTGAGGTCCGACTTCCTTGCGGTGGACTGGGTAGGCAGGAACCTCTACTGGGTGGACGGCCTGCTGGCCCAGATCGTGGCGGTGCCGCTGGTCGACTACTTGGTGCGACCGCAGAACTACACAGTGGTTCTTGACGAGGACCTGGAGCAGCCCAGCTCCCTAGTCCTGCTGCCTCACAGAGGGTATGAGCAGCGTGGGGCAGGGGCTCCAGACATCCAACCGGACATTCAAGACACAAGAATACATTTTATGATTTTAGACATAAGTTTGTGACAAAAGTACACATGGTTCTTGATAATGCAGCACAGCTTTGACCCCTAAACGTGTATTGGGGACAGACGTGCCTGGCTTATTGCTAGTCGTATAATGTCGGCCTGTGAAGCCCCTTTGAGACTGCAACTGTGCACTAGGAGCTCTACAGATACAACTCTGTTGACTCTTGTGTCTGTATCCTCCCCGCAGCCTGATGGTCTGGGCTGAGATCGGCAGCGCGCCTGAGATCGAGCAGGCAGGCATGGACGGGTCAAATCGGAGGGTGCTGGTGAACAAGAGCCTGAGCTGGCCCGCCAGCCTGACCTTCGACCTCCTCGGTGACCGACTGTACTGGGTCGACGAGAAGCTGCGCTGCATCGGCTCCGCCTCCCTGGACGGAGAGAACCTGAAGGTACACGTCCGAGGTTCTGGTTGGTTCAGCCCAGATGTCGTCACCTGCCCAAGCGTCCTTTTTACAAGATGCTTGGAGCCTACCAATGACCAAATCTCTGTGCAGAACTTTTTTTTTTTCATTATTTGTATCCAGAGGTTATTCAACTTGCGTGATCCATAATTTGGGGGGGACGTAATTTCATGAAGAACTCTGGAAAGATGTAGTTTTCCATTAATTCTGTAGTAATATGATGCATTGTTGGGGAGTGTGCTGTAGCTGTGGTGTCGTCATAATGTAGTTTGACAATGTCTTGACAATGACAATTTTGTCGCTAGATCCTGCAGCTGGATGAAACCCCAAGTCCATTCTCGGTAGCAGTGTTCAACGACAGGGTGTTCTGGTCGGACACCAAGAGGAGAACCATTCGCTCGGCGCACAAACTCACCGGGAAAGACCAGAAGGTTCTGCTGAAGAGACCGGGACAACCCTTTGGACTCAAGGTTCGGGTCCTAGCATCATATCGTATTCAACGATAACCAAAGCCACCTACCTCCTGTCCAATCTACTGAATGGCTGCAGAGATGCATGCTGGGGTCAATTCCTCTACCTCTGCCCTCTGACTCCTTCCCATCCTTGGTATAATTTCCACACCCAGAAATGGAGTCACAAGCGACCAACCACAACTTTGTTGAACTTGAATGAATCCGCTTCACGGCACACATGGTAAACGCATCAAAATGTTGCCTTTATCTAAATGTCTACGTCTCCTCTCTAGCTGATGCATCCCCTCTCCCAGCCCGCCCTCACCAGCCCATGCAACAAGACCAGTTGCTCCCATATCTGTCTGCTGGGGCCAGCCAGGTCTGGAGAGCTGACCCCCCAGGGGCCAATCGCTGTCTGCCGATGCCCACCAGGGTTGTTCCTTACCCAGAACGGAGTCACTTGCTCCACCCCTTCAGACTCTGCCTTCATCCTCCTGCTGTCGCCGACGTTTATCACCCAGGTGACGCACGCCGTAACCTAGGAAATGGAGAACATTCACTTTTGTTGCGCTCCAACTTTATACAGCACGTTCCAATGCGTTTATTTTAGGGTAGTCTACTGGTTCGGGTGTTAAACTCCCTACCAAAGTTTCTGACTTTGCTCCCACATTTCGCTACATTCAACTAATTTCAATTCACAAATGGATGGAAGCACATCAATATCATGCAAAAGGGTGGTGACATGGCTCATGTGACGCAAAGATTGAGGGATAAAGTGAAGTAAAGATGTGTGTATTCATAACGGAATGTGTTCTTGTACTGGATCTGACTTGGACTTCTTCTCCAACCGCCAGGTGTTCCTGCGCACTCTCCAGAACGGAGTGTCTCTGAAGAAGCCGCCCAATAACCACCGGGTTCTGAGCATTCCCGGAGTGGGCCGGGCGTCCACGCTGGATGCAGACATCCCCATGCACTCTGTGTACCTGGCAGACGCAGGTGGCTCACTGGTTCTCCTGAAGCTGAGCTCCAGGTCCAAACAGGCACTTACTCCAGCCGGAACCATCCTCTCACTCAAGGTGCAGACTCGGAGCCCTTTCTCTCACTCGAGGTGCAGACTCGGAGCCCTTTCTCTCACTCGAGGTGCAGACTCGGAGCCCTTTCTCTCACTCGAGGTGCAGACTCGGAACCCTTCCTCTCACCCGAGGTGCAGACTCGGAACCCTTCCTCTCACCCGAGGTGCAGACTGTAAACCTGTCGGCTCCACTGGAGCCATAGTGTTTTTAATGATCTTTTCGTCGACTTCGGCATCATTTATTGGTTGAAGGTGCTCCAATGTTGTGCTGTGTTCGATGTTGAAAAAAATTATACTTTTAACTCATAAATTATGACAAAGTGAATTATGTTTTTGAAATGATTATTAATGAATCTGCACTTTGGAACTCATAACGGCAAATTGTTGCCCTGCTGTTCGAGCCCTGGTGTAACTCTAACCTACTGGTTTTACTGGCTAAAGTCACAAGTCCATATAGCTGCCCAGTGTGTTGTGTTTGACCAATCTCTTACAGGTTGCGCAATATTGATGTATTTTTATTTACATAATTTACAATTTATTGCAATTTACAATCCTACAATCCTGCAGTGTTTGAAATGTACAAGATGCATTTCTTGGTCCTTTTCATAGCAATGCACAGACTAATTCCTTTTGTAGGGTAATTTCCAGTGTGCCCAAATCTGAAAGCCATTGACCATTTAAAATGTTCATATGACCAATAAGGGGGATGATGTAGCCGCGCTGGCTGTTGATTGGGTGACGTC
Source organism: Phycis blennoides (assembly GCA_900302315.1). NCBI lineage: Eukaryota > Metazoa > Chordata > Actinopteri > Gadiformes > Phycidae > Phycis > Phycis blennoides. The sequence goes on along the minus strand of OMKI01008489.1, from coordinate 28,892 downwards.
TAACGTCTACTGGAGCAGCAGTAACCTACCCGACCTACACCTGACCTCCATCGATGGCGCCTACACCACCTCCCTGCTGCAGGGCTCGCTGAAGGTACCACCAACGCTGTCAGTTTAGTACACAGTCACTGCTTTAGAGATGGTTCAATACACCGTCACTGCTATAGAGATGGTTCAATACACCGTCACTGCTATAGAGATGGTTTAGTACACAGTCACTGCTTTAGAGATGGTTCAATACACCGTCACTGCTATAGAGATGGTTTAGTACACGTCACTGCTATATAGATGGTTCAATACACTGCTATAGAGATGGTTTAATACACTGCTATAGAGATGGTTTAATACACCGTCACTGCTATAGAGATGGTTTAATATACCGTCACTGCTATAGAGATGGTTTAATACACCGTCACTGCTATAGAGATGGTTCAATACACCGTCACTGCTATAGAGATGGTTTAGTACACCGTCACTGCTATAGAGATGGTTAAATACACTGCTATAGAGATGGTTTAATACACTGCTATAGAGATGGTTTAGTACACCGTCACTGCTATAGAGATGGTTAAATTCAATGCCATGGAGATGGTTCAATACACTGCTATAGAGATGGTGAGTCTTGGGGTCTCTCAGGGCTGTACCTCCATCGCGGTCCATCCGCCCTCCGGCCGGCTCTGCTACGCGGCGGTGGGGGTTTCGCGGAGGTCTACGTCGCAGGTGGACTGTGCCTACATGGACGGCCGCAAACGGGTGGTGCTGTGGAAGAAGAGCAGCGTGCCCACATCCCTGGTGTTCCACAACGACGGCAGGAGGATCTTCTGGGCCGACATAGGCAAGGAGTGTTTTAATACCCCACAGGCTGGAGTGTTTTAATACCCCACAGGCTGGAGTGTTTTAATACCCCACAGGCTGGAGTGTTTTAATACCCCACAGGCTGGAGTGTTTTAATACCCCACAGCTGGAGTGTTTTAATACCCCACAGGCTGGAGTGTTTTAATACCCCACAGGCTGGAGTGTTTTAATACCCCACAGGCTCACGTAGCATCATTAGCTGTTTTAATGCCTGTTTGTTTGATCATTCAGATGAAATTATTCAACATTCAAATATTCACTTATTTCTGCATAATTAAATGTGTGCGTGTGTCTCCAGGTGAGGGTGTGGTGGTCTCCATGGCTCTGGATGGGACTGGGTACAGGGCGTACCAGACCGGACCAGGACTCCTGACGGTGTTCACCAGTGTGGACAACATGCTGCTCTGGGTGACCTTCAACCAAGGTGTGAGCTCTGACTCGCTCTGCACGCTGTGACTCCACACGGCCAGGCCTCACGGCATGCAAACGTCGCTCTCCGCGTGTCCGATGTCGGTTTGAGGAAATCAAGTCTTACGTTTTCATTCACATGCACCATGTGCAGCTCTTCCAGCCACTGGATGGCACTGCAGCCCAAATACACTTGTGATTATACTGCCCTGCTGTGCAGATCCTATGGCAGTAACGCGCATCAATACCAGTAGTGTGTACAATAGATGCATATTCCTCACTTACAAAATGTTTTGCTCAAAGTACAGTAGTGATGCTACTGCTTGGCTGGTCTGTATGTAAAGCAGAACGTATGTAAAACAGATGGGGAGGTTTGTAACACGTGTATGACATGTGGGTAGATTGTAGCGTATGTAGTCAGATTGTGTGTACGTGTACGGACAGACAGACGGATGGGTAGGTTGTAATATAATGGAATTAAACAAGATGTGTTTTTGATGACGTTCAGGTTTGCATCATTGGCTGCCAGTAACTCACAGAACAGGTTTTTCAGGAAATGATCTGTGCAGTTCACTACTGTGTTGTGACGTCTTTAAATATACTAACTTTATATTCTACAGCCTCGGTTGTTAATAGAGTATTAAGAACAGAATGTGCAAAGTATTTAAGAGAATATATCTTATTCAGAGTATTTTTCATGCCATGTCTTTCTAGCATCAACATGTAGAATACATAAACAATCAAAAACATGCCTTGTCATTGCATGATTCACCAAAGGGGGAAATATTTGGAGCAAGAAGCTAAATGAAATATGTAAAACTCGATACAAATAATGGTTAATGTTTGGATCCTAACGAGGAGAAAATGGCGAAATCTACTGGCCAGGCACTTCCTTGCTACTTGCTGTTTCCTGAACAGAGTTGTTTGATGTTTTGTGTGAAATACTGATGCTATGAAACTTTAACTATTCAACTTAACATTCACTCTGAAAGTGAAGGTCTAGCTCGTCATGTTCTGTTTCCTTGGCGTTTTTATAGGAACGAGCAAACTGTGGATCAGTGATGGTGTTCAGCCCAGACAGCTGTGGTTCCAGATGAGGTCCTCCCTGCAGTCCCTGAAGGCCTACAGCAGGACCAGCCAGACGGGTACCACTCAGCCTCTTAGTATCTCCTTGGTAACGGCAGCAGTAACTTGTACCACCGTAGTCTCCTTTTACGACCGTTGCTCCGTTACCATCATCGTCTCCTTCTACTGCTGTTGACATGTTAACCAACACTAAAATAGTAACATGTCAACAGTAGTAAAATGATACTGTTGCTTCTCGTTTTACAACTGTTGCCATGTTACTACTTTAGTGTTGTTCTCCATTGGTTTCTACTTCACCATCCTCATGTTTCAAGTTTCAAGTGGTTTATTGTCACTTCACATATGTACAGGACATGTGGAGAGTGAAAAACATTTCGACTGAGCCCCATTGGTAGTAGAAAAAGACTATAAATTATACGTATATATATACACAATATACGATCAGTACCACGTAAATCAATGTACTAAAATATACATCGTTACAGAGCATACTGAGACTAAACTAAAATTTACAAATAATACTAATACTATATACACATATACGATCAGTACCACGTAAATCAATGTACTAAAATATACATCGTTACAGAGCATACTGAGACTAAACTAACTTAAATTAACCAATAATACTAGTATAAATGCTAGTGCTAATGCTAATACCACTTCCAGGTGATGCAGGGGTAAAAAACAGGATATGAAAGACCAATGTAATAGAAGAATAAGAATATAGGAATATACACTGTTTATACACTGTTTTTAGTGTGATATTGACCTAAGTGATGCATCTGTACAGTAGTAGTACAGACTTATAGAGCAGGCTCAGTGCTTGTTCAGCAGCCTGATGGCTTGGCTGTGGAAGCTGTCTCTGAGTCTGTTCGTACGGCATTTGATGCTGTGATATCTCCTGCCGGACGGTAGGAGAGAAAACAGCTTATGACCGGGGTGAGTAGTGTCCTTGATGATGCGATGTTTGCACCTTGCCGCTGGTCGGACACCTTGAGGACCTCAGTGGGCGGAGCGGTGTTTGCTGTGAGGACACACCCAGTCCGCTGTTTGTTCGCCGCGAGCCTTTTATAAAAATAAAAAAAAGTGTCACCGTTTTGTTTATGAAGTGATTACTGGGGAACTAAACGAGACTTGCCAGGCTCCATGATTCATGTTTGATTCATGTAAACATATTGTTTACTGCATTACCTTCCCAGAATGGTGCTTGGTGGTGTCAGAAGTATGACAGTTTGTTTCTTCAACCTTTTTTTAAGCACTTTGTAGACAAAACGTTACCATTTGTATTGACGCCAAAGTCATATTTTTCTTGGCGCCGATGAACTGATTGATGTTTTACACTGAGGAAGTGTGGACGCTGCCGGAAGACCAGTGAAAACTGGCCGGTGAAGACAAAATGCATAAAGCATGTCATTGTAAAAGGCGTAGACATGTCTATACATCACTGAGCTGGTGGTGTCGAGGGTTCCAGTGAGTCATTGTCTCCCAATGATGGAGTTGAGGCTGGTTGGAAGAGTGACAGGACTGGTTTCAGGAGGGCTGATGGGCGAACAGTGCTCATTGTGGTGCCCGGCCTCGGACAGTGGGGTCACTGTGTTGCTGATGATATTCCCCAGTCCCAGAGGTGTGTGTGTGTGTGTGTGTGTGTGTGTGTGTGTGTGTGTGTGTGTGTGTGTGTGTGTGTGTGTGTGTGTGTGTGTGTGGTGTGGGCTGAGTGGTAAAAATGCATCATTACATAATCGTCAGAGTAATTGCACCTTGCTGTGCTCAGCTTGCACGCACAGCCAGACTATTGGCATAGTAACTTAACAGCGGCTTTCTAATAAGCTCAGGAGAGCCTCTGTCTGGCCTGGTGAGGTGGATCACCTCCACCTGTAGATGCATGCTGAGCCGATCGAGCTAGATAGATAGATAGCTACTTTATTAATCCCTGTAGGGAAATTTTTGGCATCCAGTAGCATTGACATATATACACACACATATATCACACACGTAGAAGGAGCATATAAAAGGTACATAAATAAAAGAAATTAAAATTAAAATGAAGGAGTAGGCGTGTGTGCCGTTGAGATAATTAAAACAAAAGTAAACGGTAAACAGTGCAATGACAGTATTGTCTGTTGTTAATATGATTAAATATTAATGTAATGTATAGTATAAATATAAATACGGTGAGAGTATGAGCATGACAAGTATGGGGGGGGGGGGAGGAGAGCAGAGAGAGGGACTTATGCTGAGAAGTTCAATTCTCACTCTTCCCCTTTTGAGATGTGTTGAACAGTTGGATGGTCATGGGAACAAAGGACCTCCTCAGCCTTATCCAGAGTTATTTATGGAACACGCATAGCGAGTTATTAAATAACTCGCTATGCGTGTTCCATAAATAACTCTGGATAAGGCTGAGGAGTTTCCATAAATTTTATCTAATCTAAATGAATCTCTTCCATAACTAATCATACACAAAGGGTGTGTGACGCCCAGGTTCATAGGTCTGGGTTTTGAACCCAAATGTCGTTCTACCCTCAGGCATTCATGCCCATTGAAGACGCATGTTGTTTAAGATTCATTTGGCTGGGACCGTACACGGCAACTAACATTTTAGTCCACACTTCAATACAACGCAGGCTAACTGACTACATATGTAGTCTCCGGTGCCGGTCAACCACAAGACATCAGTTAAAACTAGAATTTAGAATCTGCGTCCACTTGAATATATGCTGGCCGCCATTATGCTACCATTTGGTGTTACTCCTCTTGCAATTTGCTAAGTGTTGTGGTCCAATGTCTTCCAGGAGGCAACGGCTGCTCGATCAACAATGGAGGTTGTGCTCAGCTGTGTCTCGCCCACCCTGACGGTCGGACCTGTCGCTGTGGACGGGACTTCCGCATTGCCAACGTCACTTCCTGTGTTGCGTTTCCGCCCTGCGAGCCTGGTTCAGAGTCCTGCGGCGGTAGAGGTCAGTGGACCTCCTACACTAAGTCTCCACAATCAAACCTCAACCCTGAGGGTGTCCTCAGCCTGCTAGTCACATCATCAGTAGTGATCACTGTGTGTGATGCTCTGATGTGAGCAATAAGTTTTGGTTTAAAGTGTTACTTTAACCTTCAACCCCGCTGTGACCTTAGTTACTGGGAGGTTTCAAGTTCAAGTTTTTAAAGGGTCTGTGAACCCAAAACGGTATTATTTTTGTAATGTTTTAACATGCGTTATGACTGTCATCACGGTATCTGTTGCATTTCGTTTCAGACGATGCCGAAGCTTGGGACGGAGTGGGCGCGGCGATCACCGGCGTCCCCGCGGTCCAGAGGAACTTGACCTCCTGCGACATGGCGCACTGCAGCAGCCACGGGAGGTGCTCGGACGCGGCCTGCGACTGCGACGACGGCTACAGCGGGGAGTTCTGCCAGGTGGCGGCCGGAGGGGGCCACGCCCCCGCCGTCATGGCAACCCTCTGCGTCCTCACTGTGCTGGCGGCAGCGGCGGCGGCGCTGGTTTACAAGAAGAGGTGACGGGACTCCGGGAGTAATGCTAGAAACCCAGTGGACGGTGCTGGAGAAAACCGTTTGTTCTGACATACTCTTACTTTAGGACGTAAGTTGAGGTCAAATCGGGGTCTGGTCGTGGCTTAACGTGGCGTGTTGTCTCAGGCGAGCGTGGCGGCTGGTGAAGAGAAGGTCTCTGGAGAAGGAGACTCTGATGACCAACATGGGGATCGGCCTCCCGGACGGCTTCTATGACTCCGACACGGAGGTGAGAACCTTCAGAAGAGGGGGTTCCTCTGGCCTGGGGCTCGTGGGATTGGTGGCTCAAGGTCAATTTGAGATGATGAAGGAATTGGTGCGCGGTGTTAAAGATGGATTGCCTGGGAGTGTTTGGTCGGATGTACCACGAATTCTACACTAGTGTAAAGTTTATTCCTATAGCACCCTTCAATTTCAAATGCAGAGTTTTAACGGCAACCATTTCACTCGGGGGGGGGGGGGGGGTCTGTCAGTCAGTCAGTCAGTCAGTAAAGCGATCTGAAATGACTTGTCTTGGAGGGCCGGG
>OMKI01008488.1:10796-37127 GCA_900302315.1 Phycis blennoides | reverse complement strand
AGTGTGGGTGGGACGTGTTTTAGATTGGGACAGTGTAGAAGGTTAGGGTTTTTGACAACATCAATTTCAAAGCCACATTGTTCACAACCTTTACATTTACATTTACATTTAGGGCATTTAGCAGAAGCTTTTATCCAAAGCGACTTACAAAGAGTACATTTGTCATAAGAAGGTGAAACATTTAATTGCTGCTAATACAGTAAAAAAAGTCACCAGAACAAGTTTCAAGCATTTCAATTGCTAGGTTAACCATTGCTAGTATACAGTATACAACCTTGATGCTTAATCCCTGCCATTTTTAATGGCATGCATCTGATTCACTGTAAATGACTCCCAATAAAAGTGTCTCTGGATAATGACCTAGGATTCACTGTCCTGTCCATTGGCTATGTTTGGCGGTACCTGTTATCCATGGCGCTAATCAGTAGCCTTTGTGACTTGTGGCAAAACATTTGATGTTGAAGGTTCAACTATTAATTCCAATGATGCAACCATTTCATTTGGTTAATTATTGCAATGTAAATTAGGGACCTTAAGTAGAATTAGGCGTGTCCTCAACTAAGATTTCCCTTAGATCAAATTCATCAGGCCAGACCCATTGTCCACTGATCGTCAAAACAATTAATATTTTTTAAAATATGATAGAACCCCCTGTTAAATGAATGACTAATAAATTACCTTCACACAATATGACGACAATGTGCACATCCATTCATGTCAGCATCTGTATTCAAATTCAATTTGACAGAAAATATAAACTGCTACTAGCCTATAATATAGGCTAATTTAATATACTGTCATTATAACGCATCTTTGAAATCATACTGTGGCCGGTCTCCGTGGAGACAGAGGCTTATTTCTGTCTGATTATGCACAGTTTTCACATCCCATCATGACAAAACCTGCATCGATAAAGAGAATGTAGAAGCCAAGTAATGCTGAGGTATCATTCATTTAGCACATCCTCCCAATGGAATGTCCTTCCATTACACACTCACAATTTTCCCGACACTACGATTCATCTATTAAAGATGGCGCCGACTTAATGTCTTTCTATCGAAGATGCGAGGTCACCCCTAAATCAGCTGCAGGTTGGAAAAAACCCTGTACATGGGACTGAAAGGTCAGTGGCACTAACGCAAGGCTGTTGATGATAATGCTGATAGCAGTTAGCTAGATCAATAGCCGTGTTGTATAGCCACATCTAGCTATTATTAGCTAAAATAGGCTTCAGGATTATTCCCATGTTAATGGTAATCCCAATGGTGATATGGTTGGTAATAACGATGGTAATACTCTTGGTAATTACTATGGTAATAACAGTGTGTTAACTCCATTGATGATGTGTAAATGCTGGATTGAAGCTGTGTTAACAATTTATTAATAATGTTTTATCAATGCATCTGTTACTGATGTGTTAATGACATGCAAAACGTTATGGTAATGTGTTCGAGGTGCACAAACAATATGACACAATGTTGCAAACACAATGTTATGTTTGCGATGTGTTAACAATGTGTTAATAACATATAATCAATATATTATCAATTCATAAAAAATGATCAATAAATCATTGGTGTGTTAACAAGGTGTTAACAGCATTTGAATGATTTGTTAATTATATGTAAATGAGTGTTAACGATATGTAAATGGTTTGTTAACGGTGCTGATGCTGGTGGCCCAGCCAGAGGAGCTCACTCTGCTCCTCATTCAGCTGCGCCGCCACCAGGCCAGGATGGCTTCCACACGCCATCACACACTGGCACAGCTCCAGCACCTTAATGGCTCAGAGGTCCACTACTACCCCTACAATCACAGCCCACTGCTTAACACCACCTCTACCACCACCACCCCCACTACCTCCACTACTGCGGTCACCACCACCACAACCAGTGGCGCGTCCGCTGTGTCCTACTGCGCACATGCAGGCCTGTCAGCCCCTCTGTGGCCCTGCGGTACCCAGGTGGGAGTCTCTGCTACACACCTACAGGCATGGCTTATCTGTGGACGTTGGCCAGGCTCTGCCATCATGGAACCCATCTGTCTCTTTATTCGTTTGTCACAACTCTTAACTGGGCTAACGGAGTCACCATCCCTGGCATGCTTGCAGCTAGATGCTAGATGGAGCCCATGAAGCCACCCATCACAATGCTCTGATTGGCTGGCTGCAGTGTGTTGTTGTCCTTGGTGTTGTGGTGACGTTTTTTCCTTTGACAGGCCCGGTTTGAAGTGTTGAAGCTCTCGTCGCTGGGTCTGCGGTAAATCATTGTTTCTAGTGACTTGAGTTCCAACAGGTAGATGTTCACCCGGTGTGGAACACAGCTTGCTGCCGAGCTTCTGTATCTCTCTGTCCACTCTTTCAATGTGTTGGTCTGATGCGATGTTGTGCTATCTAATGTCCGTTTCAAAATGGAGTCTGGCGTGTAAATGCATGTATATGCATATCTTCCTGTGTATGAGAGAGAAGAAAAAGCAAAAAGTTAGAATAAGTAGAAGAAAGCAAGAAATATATAAAAAGATTAAAAAAGGAAAAAATAAAGGAGCCAGAGTGTACAGTGTGCATGTACAGTACATCAGCATGCAAGCTGATGTGTTTCTGTCAACAACCTCTATTGGAGATTACGCAGCTGATTGTTACAGTGTCACAAATCAATAATCAATATTATATCTTTTCACCTCCTCCTTGTTGGCAGAGCGATGATACCTACATGCAGTTGAAGAAGGATTTGGAGTATCTGGACCTGAAGGTGGGGGACATGACTAGACTAATGAACTGGCTATGTTACTTTCTTTTGTTGATTCGGTTTTATTCTTGTCCTGTTGTCTTTCCTCATTCATTTTCCTCCTCCCTTCCTTCTCTCCATATCAAACTAATCCAATAAACTGTTACTCACTGACTGCTCTTGCCACTCTAACTGAAGAATGTCAGCGAGCGGCGCGGCTGCACCTGGGACAAGGCATTGTGTGTAGACAAATACTTTTACTGTGTTTTGTTTATAACTCTGGTCGGTTCTTCTGTTACTTTGACTCACCAGCTGCTAACCCGTTCTGCATGGTTCTAGAGGCAGCCATTTTGGATCTCAAAAAGCGTCTGCCATTTTGTTGACGACGCATGTGTGTCTCTGTGGTTTTGACTCCCAGATCAGAGCTCTAGAGCCACTGATCCTCGCAGTTCACAGTATTCTACTGCACTGCACTGCTGGGCCCCTCAGGCCTCTGATCAACGTAAGCTCTCAGTGAGTGTATGAGTGAGTGCATGAGTGAGTGAGTGTAAGCAAGTGAGTGAATGTGTGTTTATGAGTGGTATAAGGGTGTATATGAAAGGCATTGTGTGTGGGTGTATAGGTATGTGTGTCTGTGCTTGAGTGTTGCATGTTTACCACAGTATCCTAGAGGGGTCTGCACGTGCACACTGTGTGTGTGTGTGTGTGTGTTTGTGTGTGTGTGTGTGTGTGTGTGTGTGTGTGTGTGTGTGTGTTTGTGTGTGTGTGTGTGTGTGTGTGTGTGTGCAGGCCTTGGTAGCTGTAGTGTGTGCCTCTAGAGCAACACACACATGTGTCTGTGTAGTAGACGTCCATCCCAATGCTGCTGCAGCGCCCTGTCCATGGCTTGACTATCATCCAACCTTTGACCCTTGGCCCTGACCCTGCCTGTGTGACCCTTGACCCTGATTTTCCCTGTGTGCTGGTGGTCCTGCTGAGCATGTGGTGGCTCAGCAGTGCATGTGCCAGGCTGTGGCTGGGGCCCTTGGTGGTTCAAACAAAAGCCAACTGCTTCCACCATTGTGGCTCAGACCATATGCCTCCTCAAACAACATCATGAATAATACAATAATATGTACAAACGAAAGGGGTCTTATTTGGTATGATGCATATGTATTTCTGAACTGTCGTTTTGGAGTTTCACGATTTTAGGATCTCAAGAAAGCTATTACCATTTTGGTTTCTGCTACCTATTTCCTATGTATGTACTATCTACTACCTATCTACTATTGCTTTTTAAGAAAGTATGACTGTATAAAGTAGCCTCTGATTTTATGTTAGCACCTGGGAACCCTGTCAGCAGTCCTAGAACCCTGTAAGTGGAACCCTGTCAGTAGTCTCTAGAACGCTATCAGTAGAACACTGAGTAGAACCCTGTCAGTAGTCTGTAGAAACATGCAAGTAGAACCTGTCAGCAGGCTCTTGAACCCTGAGAGTAGAGCCCTGCCAGTGGAACCCTAGAGAACAAAGGCCCTGCCCTGAACTCCAAAGTTTGTTTTAAACAGTTGATATTTGTGTTTTCATTTAAGCTCAAGGAGTTTTGATGAAGTGGTAGTATTTTTCAGAACAATACTTTTCCCATGAGTCCCAAAAGGGGGAATGTGTTTTTGTTTTGAGGACAAAATTCTTTCCACAAAAAAATATTTTAAGTATCTGCATTTGTAATTTATGTGAATACATACTTTTGACTCCATACACACTTTCAATTGAGGATATTATGGGCATACCCACCTTTGAATGTGAGAATGAGTAGATTAATTGTAGTCTGTACTCCTTGTGGTTTTAAATGGACCAGAACAGATCCTTTATGTGCCTTGTAGTGTCATAGACATCATAGCACGTTGTGCAGAAATACATGTAAACGGTCCCTCTTCCTTGTAATGAAGTCTTGATGTATCTGTATTTCCTCGTAAGTCACAGTATGTCTAAGTAGGCCTTCATCTTTCACCTGATGACATGCATCTGAAGAATGTTGGCATTGATTTGCAGGTGGTTGGAAGCCAGATTCTGAAAGAGTCTGGGAAACCAGTAAAGGTTGCAGAGAGTGACGTGGATGTAAGTATAAGCTGAACACTGTCTGAAGACCTAAAGCACCTTCATGGAAAATGTAGGGACATTTCATAATAGGTCCAGTATTGAGGGAGAACGCTGCAGCCATAATCTGATTATATGTTAACGGGCTGCAATGTCATCAATGTCATCTTCTTGGGCGATAGCGCCCCGTCAACGGACATCCTCTAACAGTGCTTGTTTTTGTCACTGACAGAGATGATGCTACAGATTATGTTCTAACATTATGGACACGGATCCCTACAGAGAATTACAACACTTTCACTTAATTGTAGTCTGTTTGTTATGGTGTCAAGTATTGCTCTGAAATCTGCGTTGTTCCAGGACATTTCCCAGTTAACATTACAAACTCTCACCCAAATCTCTTTGATAACAATCTCTGTTGTGCAACACAACAAACTCTCTATTTCCGACTCACGTTGCCACTGTTCTGGTCCTGCAAACTAAACTCTCCTGAGACCTCTCCTTGAGCGAGACTTCGGATCAGATAGAGAAGGGTAAAGAAAACGGTAGTATTCCTCGTAGGGATCCTTTCCATAGTTCCAAGTTAGAATATCATTTGTAATGTCACTGTTTAACAGCAGTATCAGGCATTGTTTTAGGGTCACACCTATGTTTATCTACAATCCATTGACTAAAATGTTCTTTCACAAATCATCAAATCAAACACTGCATTGATTTGACATGACATTGATTTGATATTTTTTTAAATCTGCACTGCAGAGCTATTTTAGAGGTAGATTTAAACAAATGGATTAAACACTACTTGATAATACACATAGATTTTCTATGAGACTGAGTTGCTGCAAGAATGTGCTATTAATATGCATGGTTAATGAAAAATGTATTTGGTTCATATGAAACGTGTTGATTTACCCTTTGACCTGAGCTTGTACCTGTGTGGTGTGTGAGTGATAGGAGGGCCAGCTCATGTGGGCTGTGCTCTGTTAGATTGCCTTGCTCTCTATAATGATCTGTTAATGAATAGGGGTTAAAGGTCAACCGCTGGTCTGTGTGACAGCACACACATGCAGGAAGCTGCCACACAAATACACACACACTAATGAAGTGATGAATTATCCACTTGTTCCGAAAACATTGAAGCAATGCACACACGACCTGGCTAATTGTGCTGTGTAAATGACTTGTTAACTGTACGTGTGTGCAGGTGAAATTGAGTCGATTGTGTGAGCAGGACAAGACATTGAAGGAGTTGGAGAGCAGGATCAGCACCCTGAAGGATGACAAGGTAAGACATTATACACACATACACTTAACATGTAATTATTGCAAATTAATGTGTTATTTTGCATACTTTATATCTGCAGTCCCTGGTAATTCATATATAAATAAATGTATACACGTACATAAATACAATTACATTTTTAGACAACACTGCAGACAGAATCTGCACCACAAAGGGAAAGCGTACAATAGATTACAGATGTAGGGAAGATATGGACTATATATAACATGCATACAACTTGAAACAGTAAACAAGTTGTATGGAAGTTGTAGGTGATTAAGTGAGTGCATTGCACAGTGTTAATGAGCCATGAGAAAGTGATCATGTTTTGCCAGTTTAACAGGCTGTAATTTGATTGTTGCAGTGATTAAATATGTTTTTCTTGTCAAGAGTCTTTAGTTTTGTTGTTGTTTATTCAGTGATTCTAGTGGCTGGAGTGTACGTGAATTGGCCAGTCCCCAGCTTGTTAAAGAGGCAGTGAACCCAAATGCTTTTTTCTTTTTGTCTTATACGATCTTCAACATAGTAATCTATGCCATTTTATCACTGTTACTGAAATAAAGACAAACAAAGTCATTTAGAGAAAACGGAAGTAAAATCCGATGTTTTCGCCAGTCGCTGCCAACCAGTTTGTGAACGTTCACCGTCATGACGAACACGGCAGCAAGGTGTGTTTAGATCTGTCGGGCAGCGGTTGATGTTGATTGCGTCGGCCAAGAGAGGGTTATGCTCCACAGTGTAACGCCACAGTGTGTGAAGCATTTCAGTCAAAATCGCTCATTAACACGTACATACATAGATAGGAAGGGGGGGGGCTCCTTCCTATAACCTTCAGCCCATATCATAGTGTTAGAATTGGAGCTGAAACAGGGGCTTCGCTTACATTTTAAACAGCATGCGATGTGTGAATCATGGAGTTAATAAGCATTGAGGCAGCATTGGTGGACATATAATTTCTGGATAAGGTGGAATTCAGCGGTGTATATCCGTTGTAGCAGTGTCCTACAGGCCACACCTGGCTGGCTTCTACTGGGCTCCTCCAGACCGGGACACAGGATTAGGATGTTGGAAACCGGCTTGTTGTAGAGGTTGAATATAATGATACCGGCAGATTGTGAACCATGCTGTCATCTCAGAGATGTGTGTGGTGATGGCTGCTTTAACCTGTGCACATTGAGTACTCAATACACAACAGGTGTGCAGCCTCACCAGCCCCAGAGTCCAACCAGTCTGACTGGGCCAGGTGAGGCTGCTGAAACCAGCGGCCATCCACAGGTAGATCAGGTAAGGAGCAGGCAGGGTTAGACAGTGAATAAACGTACAGGTCATTAAGGAGAAGATTGGGGTTGGCCAGGGAGCACAAACACGTCATTAAGGAGCAGGTCAGGGTTAGATATTCTTCTGCTCAAGAATACCCTAGCTACTATAAAATCCTGACAAACCGTATCAAAATGTTGCCCAGATAGACTTTAGTTAACTAATGGGGAACATTATTGCAAGTGTTGTCAAGTCTGTAAGTATTGATAAAAAATGTATTTAAATGATTTCAGTTGTTCAGGAGCCTATGTGGGTTAAACAGAGTGAGCTGCCCTCCACAGGACCAGCTGGAGCGTGTGCTGGACATGTCCCGCCAGCAGATGGAGGAGTACCAGGAGCAGCCCGGCCACACCCACAAGATCGCCTACCAGCAGCGCCTGCTGCAGGAGGACCTAGTCACCATCAGGGCCCACATCTCCCGGGTCTCCACGGTAGGAGGAGAGGGACAATACATGGCTGGGTCCCTTGAGTGTGTGTGTGATTTATGTTGCCATCTATTGACCCTTTTCTTTTGCCTGTGTGCACTATGTAGGAGATGTCTGGAGCCTGGAAGGAGTACCTCAGTCTGGAGAGTTCAGTGGAGCAGCTGAGGAAGGCGCTGCAGTCACACATGAGCCACAGCACCACCCCACAGGTATAGATGTCAGTTATGTACCCACAAAACCACTTGATACCTTCTGCTAACCTTGTCCCCTTTTACTGTCCCACCAGAGACAGCCCCAGGAAAGACAGTGATTTGAAGTTGACACAAAATGTATATATGTATTTGCTGATTTAATATTATATATATAAAGATTCAAAATGTTAACCACCACCACCCCTCCCTTTCTACGACTATGGTTGCCTATACAGGCCACTAATTTGAAGGTTGGCAGTTGGTACTTTATTTAATTGTCTACGACAGCATCGAGTAGCCCAGTGTCAGTGGTAGATTTATGAAGGGTGATCCCTGGAGTATATTATACAACATTATTATATTTGTGCATGATGCAGAACAATGTTCTTTGTGTTCTCACCATAGAACACATACAACATGTTAGTCTAGTAATGAGGGCGTTTGAAAGTGGAGGAAGGTTCTGGGTTTGGATCCCAATATCAGCAATCTACTTCCAGGCATCCCTGAGCAAGAGCCCTGCTCATTAACGACATGTATCAGAAAATCCAATACAAACATCTATTAAGTTGCTTTCTATGAAAGTGTCCGCTTAATGAATAAATAGTATAATCGTAAGTAGTAAGGCAGATGCCAGATTTTTTTCTGCTCACACATAAAGCCTAATAAATGGCCATTCGTTTGCCTTAATCTGTATACAATTGTTTAGCGAAAAACATTGATGGGCCTAGACATCCACACATGGGTGTGATGTAGATCATAGTATGTTGTATGTTTCCTACAGCAGGAGAAGGGTGTGATATAGATCATAGTATGTTGTATGTTTCCTACAGCAGGAGAAGGGTGTGATATAGATCATAGTATGTTGTATGTTTCCTACAGCAGGAGAAGACGGAGCTGAAGCGCGAGCTGTGGAGGATCGAGGATGTGATGGCTGGACTGAGCGCCAGTAAAGCCAACTACAAGATCACCATTGACTCTGTGCAGAACCCAGGTGGGACCCACAGCAGAACCCCCAAACTGTATCCTCTGAGGGAATACTGGAGATGAGGAAGAATTTAGATCATGAGGATTGAAAGCATTAATGTTCAGAATGCTAACCTAAGATACAGGAAAGCAATTTTAACATCAATGTCTGTTGAAACATTGACTAAACATTGAACCTGTGTGCTGTTGTGGAAGTTAACTTTCCACTGGATGCTAATTAGTTAGATTAATTTGGGTTGTCTGCAACTACTAGTTAACCTTAACATTATCAAATGAGACCAATGAAGATACATCAGGAGTCAACAGAAACAAACTATTCCGAAGAGAACAAATATATTTTTGATTTAAAGGCATCTGGTGATGAATACACAATGTGATTTTATGTTAATGTGTCTGTCTTTTCTGGAGATAGAAACGACGGATGATGTCTTACTGATGTAGAAAGCTTCCCGATCAGGGATGTAACCCTGAACTCCCCCTGTGTGTTGGTGCTCCAGAGAGGAGGTTGGTGCCCTCCGTGTCTGAAGGAGTGCTGATCCAGCCTCCGTCCCGCGCCTCCCCCCCTGGCTCCCTCTCCCTCCCCCACGGCGCTGCAGAACACTGTGTCAGTACACCCCCCCTCTCCTCCATTACAAAATATACAAGATGCTCAGTGTGGAAGACTGTAGTACCTCGACACACAGCATTGTACATTGGGGAGCATCCCTGATCTCCACCTATCTGCTCCATGACATTTTTCTTCATTCACTGGAAGTAGCTTTGGATAAAAGCGTATTAGCCATTACTAAATGAGTATTGATGTCTCCTCCCTCAGCAGGTTGAGGACAGCGCCCCACCCCGGCCTCCCTTGCCCCGCCTCTATGACTATGAGGACACGCCCCCTGCGGTGCCCCCGCTCCCCCGGGAGGCGTCGGCGGTGGTCCGCCACACATCGGTCCGCGGCCTGAAGAGGCAGTCGGACGAGAGGAAGCGAGACCGGGAGGGCGGGCCGGACCTTCTCAATGGAGACTGTAAGGTAATGTGGCTGTTAGGTGATAGGGTCACCAATTTTCACAAATGTACTAACTAAATTACTCAAAAAATACTTACACACACAAGTAAAAATAGTATGACAAAGGTCATAGTTATATTTATGAAAGTAGTTATGATTATGAACATCACTCACAATCTCTAGTTCTGTTGAAATGTATGGTGAGGCATCTTCTATTTGCATCAGTCCCAATCTGTTACATTGCAGATGCATTCAACTTCTTAGCAAAATAAAACATGTTCTAGTATCGATTTTTATCGTAATATTTTTATTGTAAAAATTTTCTTTTGAGTGATATTAGTATGTTTAAAGGTATTGTGTGTAACACTGACAACACGAGTTGGAAGTCGGTACTGCATTGGGTATTGATATTGAAATATTCCATGCCTCACGTAATTGACCCTCTGCCCTACATGTTTAAAGCAAGATTTCAAGCAACCATTTTTGCAGACTGAGACAACAGGTCTAAAGTATAGTTATTCAGTCGTTGATCAGCAGTTTAAGCCATTTACGATTACAGTGAAGAAAATTGTGGGTTTATGTCTGATTGACTAAGCCCCCCTAATGCCCCCACATACGGCCGGGTCTGGTCTCCACCCATTCCCTCCTCCCCAGACTCAAAGCTCATGCGAGTTGCCAGATTGAGGAAACTGAAGCAACATGGGGGCAAGACGAGCAGAGCACAACATTTTATATTATTATTATTATTATTATTATAATTATATTACATTTTGTCTGTTAAAGAAGGAGTTGCAGGATAGTTGCTGTTGCTGCTGCCAGGTGCATAACCCTATCCCTGTCAGGACATCTACCCGACAAAGACGCCATCCACGACCCCATACTCGACGCTGCACCACTTCCAATCTGCTCTACCCATCTCTCTCTGTCTGCACCGACCTTGAAGTGATGGGTGGACTCTGGAACTGCTAATCGGCGGTCAAGAAGGCAGACTCCATCTCGGCCTATCCCTGCCTCCAGACCCTCCACTTCCTGACCCTAACTGAAACCTGGATCACCACAGAAAACATGGCCACTCTCTCAGCTGCCCTCTCTACTGCTTACTCCTTCTCACACACCCCAAGACCATCAGGGCGAGGAGGGGGGACTGGACTCCTCATCTTACCCAAGTGGTCCTACCGGGTGCTTCCCTTGGAACACTTGACCAGATAAGCATTTGAACTCCATGCTGTTGCTGTCACCATTCCTATCAAGCTCTACATTGCAGTAATCTACAGTCCTCCGGGTCCCTTCCATGACTTCTTCGATTCTTCTGTTCATCCTACTCCCCACACTGTCATCACCCGCCGTAACCTGAAAACTCTCTCTCCCTCTACTCTCGCCTCTGCTGTTCTCTCATCACTACCCCCCCAGAACAATCCTCACTACTCTCCACTGAGGAAGCCTCCTCTACCCTGCTATCTTTCCTCTCCTCCTCTTTGGACTCCCTCTGTTCCCTCACATCCAGACCAAGCGCAATCTTCTCTTTCTCCTCCTTGGCTGTCCGAATCTCTGCAGGCTTATTGTTCGATAAGCCCGCAGAGCTACGGGCAGCTGAGAGGAAATGGAAGAAATCAGGCTGTGCTGTGATGTCTCCCACTACCTTCACCTCCTCTCAAACTTCACCTCCACTGTCAGCAGCCAAATCCCCCCCCCTCCCTTCCTCACTCACTGCTGATGATTTGTCCGACTACTTTATCAAGAAGGTGAAGGACATCAGCATCTCCTTTACCCCTGCTGCTATCCTCCCTCCCCCTACTCCCACCTCCGCTAGACTTAACCGCTTTACCCCTCTCTCCTCTGAAGAGGTCCACAGTCTGGTCTCATCCAACCATGCAACCACCTGTCCCCTTGACCCTATCCCCTCCTCCAGGCCATCTCTACCAACATCCTACCATTTATCACCACCCTCATTAACTCTTCCCTTACCTCAGGCCTCATTCCAGCACCCTTCAAAACTGCCAGAGCCAAACCACTCCTCAAGAAACCTACCCTCGAAACTGCTGACATCCAGAACTACAGACCGGTATCTCTTCTCTCATTCCTTTTGAAAACCCTTGAACGTGCAGTCTAACCAACTGCCCTCCTAGCCCTCAGAAAACAACTTGCTTTATCCCCATCAGTCAGGCTTCAAGACTACACACTCTAAGGAGACAGCCCTCCTGATGGTGACCGATTCCCTTCATGCCGACAAGGCCTCTTACCTCTCATCAGTTCTTGTTCTCCTCGACGTGTCTGCGGCATTAGACACCGTGAACCACCAGACCCTCCTCACCAGTCTCGCTGATCTCGGCATTACAGACACTGCGCTATCCTGGTTCACATCTTGCCTTATGAATCGCACTCATCAGGTTGCATGGAATGGCTCCCTGGTCTAACCCTGCTCTCTTAACACTGGTGTCCCTCAAGGCTCAGTACTAGGACCGCTTCTGCTCTCCATATATACCAGATCTTTAGGCTCTGTAATCACATCACCCGTTTTTTCCTATCACTGTTATGCAGACAACACTCAACTGTTCCCCTCCCCCCCTCAGACACACTAAAGACTCAGACTAAAACACGCATCTCAGAATGTCTGGAAGACATAAGCACTTGGACAACTGCGCATCACCTAAAGCTCAATCTCGCAAAGACTGAGTTTCTCTTCATACCGGGGAAAGACTAGTCTCTGTCAAGGGCATTATAGTATGTCCTTCACTGCCCACGAGAAACCTTGGCATAATACTCGACAACCAACTGTCCTGCACTGCAAGCATCACTGCAGTGACCCGATCCTACAGATTTGCTCGTTACAACATCTGCAGGATCCAGCCATTCCTCACGAGGCAAGCGGCACATTCATGACTCAATCACTTGTAATCTCCCGCCTCGACTACTGCAACTCACTCTTCAACTCCCTGCAACCGCGATAAAACCTTTGCAGCGGATCCAGAACGCTGCAGCACATTTTGTGTTGAACCTACCCAAATTCTCCCATGTGATGCCCCTCTTCCATGACCTCCATGGCTCCCTGTAGTGGCTCGCATCAAATTCAGGACAACGGTCCTGGCTTACAAAGCTGTTAATGGAACTGCCCCTACCTACCTCCAAGCATTAGTGAAACCCCACGCCCCTGCTAGAACGCTCCGCTCAACTACCTCAGCTGGTCAACTGGTACCTCTATCACTAAATGGCGGAAAAGGTTGGACGGCGAAATTACAACTCTTCTTCTTCTTTTGAAACCGCAGTGGTGGAACGAGCTCCCTGCCAATGTCAGGACTACGGAGTCACTCCCCATCTTACGGACGAAACTCAAGACTCACTTGTTCAGAGTTCACCTGAACCCTGCATAACATCCATCCTCTACCTACCCACCCCCCTCCCCCAAAAAAACAAACAAAAAAACAAACAAAAAACCCTACCCTCATGCACTTGTATGTTGTACGTCTTGGCACTTTGGCACTTTGCTCTTTGTAACTTAGCACTTAGCATCTTAGGCCAGAGATAACCTAGCAATTGGAATGCTTGAAACGTTCTGTTGACTCACTTACTGTATTAACAGCAAAGTGTTTCACCTTCTTCTGACAAATGTACTTATTGTAAGTCGCTTTGGACAAAAGCGTGTGCCAAATGCCCTAAATGTGCGTGAATGTAAATGTAAATTGTGCTAGGCTCATCTTATTTTTTGAGATTAGCACAATAGTTCTATTTTGACAATGACAAGCGACAACGACTACTATACTGCAAGTTGATCAGCTATTGGTAACTTTCGTTGGCAAGTAATAAACCAGCTCATGTGGATATTTTAGAACTCTGTCAATGTTGGCTTAATGCTTACCTTTTCAGAATCAAACTAGCCAACTTGGCATCCATCTTAATGTCTTCTGTGCTCTTAGCTGTATCCATCTTTCAATTGCAACTCCAAGTTTACCCATGTTTTAGTGTGGTTCTAGTCATGGAGGTATGCTTAACCACAGGTCAAACTTGGAGAAGCAAGGCTTTTTAGGTTGGTTAGAATCAATCTGTGTTGATCCATTTTCTTTGCTTGCTTTTATGGCTGCAGCATGCTGTGTTTGTGTGCCAATCCGTTTCATATCTAGCAACCTGGGTGGTTGAAATGGGCAGTGGGTGGACCCACCTCAGAGAATACTCAATCACACAGCCCAAAACAAAGATACATTCTAGCCCAGAATGGAAAGGCGAACATCTTGGCTGTAGCATTGTTGTCAGAGAAGCCAGCATTTAAGCTGCATGTTTCCTTAGTCTCTGATAATATATCATGGTCATGTTATGATTTTGTATAGTAAATCTAAATGTTCTCCTTTAAAATGTATGCCCTCGCACTTTCAACTGAGGAATGTTGCATTTAGTTCTAAGGCTGATGTTCAGCTGGTGTGTTGGTTGGTTGGTTGATTACAGGTTGAATTGCGGTCGTATTTGAGTGAACCCGAGCTCCCTGTGATGGGTTCTGTCCTGGACAACCCCTCCTTCTCAGACAAAGGTACCAAAAGTCATACACGACTACAACCTTTTCCTATTAATGTGTCATTTTCAACACATTAATTTGCTAATCAGATTCGATCGTGAGTCAAGATAAAAAGAATCCTTAAACTTGCTTTACTATCTATCGACAGTTACTCGACGCAATTTAAACTCATGAAGTTGTATCTCATTCTGGTATTTTATGATTTATTCTTAACAAACCAAAAACCCTGTCCAAACCGTTCTTGGATACTATCCTGTTTCAGGTCTGTTCTCGTCTGAACTGAACCAGTCCAACTCCATCTCCTCGTATGTCACGTTGAGGAGAGGACTTGGAGGAAGCCAGGCAGCAAGGGTGAGGCAGTGCTTTGGGCTAAAAATTATGTCCAAACTATGTTGGCTAAATATAGAAAGACCCTTTAATGTCAAACGCTCATGGGCATATTTTTGACCCCCCCCACCAGGAGAGACCCAAGAGTGCCTTGGATCACGTGTGTGCACCGTCACAAAGTGCACACGCCCCTCCCTACCAGACACGGGGTCGCATGAGTGCCGAAGAGCAGCTGGAGCGCATGAAGCGCCACCAGAGGGTGCAGGTGCGTGAGCGCCAAAGGAGCCTCAGCCAGGGGCAGCGGCTGTCCTCCACCACCCCCACCAAGTGCTGCTCGTCCACCTTCAGGTTGCCCTCCAGCGCCCAGGAACGGCCCACCTCCGTATGTTACCCCCACACTACGCATGGCCCCAGCAGGCACGGGGGCCGGCACCGCCTCCACCACCACCGCCGCTACGCAACGCTCCAACCTTCAACTACATAACAAACTTAACAGGGATGCTAACACGCTAACCAACCTTTTTCCTACTGCGTACAATAGCTAACAAGCTTGGTTGCGGGACCACAACTTGCTTGGGTACTAGCGTGCTTGTTTGATGGCATGTGCTGGGCTTGCTGGGAACATTGAGGTCACCGTGCACACAGATGAAACTCTGAATAGAGCAATGAAAAATGTATTACTTTAAAAGGAGTTACTTTAAATGGTCACTATTTTAAAACACTGTGTGATTTTGAAACCATTTCAAAATGACCATATGAATGATAGACGCCCACGTGTGATGTCACCATAGAGGTGATTTTGTAATGGCTTGTAATGGTTAATCAAGTGTTGGTAAAATAAGGGCCCCTTAATAAAAGGTTCTTTGGTCCCAAGTGACCCCTTTTAGCACTGCCCCCCCCCCACCCCCACCCCCCTCCCAGTGGGACTCCACCGATACAACACTGAATGTAGGTTCACCACAAGTAGGGGACAAAACATCCCCTTTTGTTTTTAATACCAAATAATAGAGAACAACTGCCCATGGATGTACGCGCCTATATTTACTTACTGTGGGATATTTTCAGTATACAGTTGTACAGTTCTATTTTTTTGAGATTTAAGAGTATAGGTCATATAAAGAAGGGGGGGGTTGTTGATAATAATGATATGTTCAGGGGAAGTACATGAAGAAGAAAGAGGGTTTAAATCGTCTCAGTTCTCTGCTTTCTTTTCTCCTGAATAGATCCAAGTGCCTTGTTCTGCTGGTATTACCTAACACTCTGCTGTGTCATGAACTCAATCCTTCTCTTTGGAACCACTGCACATCGTCTTGGTGGTGTATTTCACATTATTAAAATCCAACTCAATATCTTGAACGCAATTATAATTCAAGGTTGCTTCTGAAGGATTGAGTGTTGATCACTTGCATACCCACCACGCTACAATGATTTGTTTTTCAATGCATCAACGTGATGTGATCAAATGTAGATAAGAAGAATCTGCAATTTCTACATTATGATTCCAAACGTTTAGATTCCAAACGTTTCAGGCAGTGGTGTAGCCATTATCCACATCCCTGCCCACCACCTTCCCTTCACATCTGATTGACATCCTGATCAGTGCCCTGGCAACCAGTTCAGCTTTCCCTATGAATCTCACAATGCAATTTACAGCACATAGACCACAAAACCTGACAACCCATAGCCAACATTTACTGATACGTCACAAAAAGAGGTAACAGCTTTTCCCCACCAACACTGCCATAGAAACAACCCACTGTAGGGATAAAGTGGCCCCATGTGACGCAATAGAGTTTATGGTCATTCTTGTCTTAGTGTGTTGGAGAGCATGCTTGTGTCAAACTTCAAATGATATACTATGACACTATGCTTTTAGCTATAGGCTATGGCTCCAGGAAGATGCTTAACAATGCTTAATAAGCTATTTCAGGAACACAGAAGAAAAATGCAAATAATAATAATAAGTATATACAATTACTAGCTTGTTAATAAATCACATTTACATTTTTCATTACATTATTTTACTAAAGCATACCAGTGAGTGATATATATTTTTCACAAACTCTCACTTCCATCAAATTGTTGGACATTTTTAATACCTTCAATACATTCTATTTTTCTCTAGACTGAAACTCAGAGCCATAGTTGCTTTTTTTTTTTTTTTTTAATGTACTATTTTATCTTCCATAATTACGTCAAGATTAAAACATGTTTACACTTTTTTTTTACACTTACGTATTTGTTTTCCTTGCCACAAGATAATCACATCAACAGATAATCACATCAATGGAGTTTGTTAAAGAAGATGTCTGTACTTTTTCCCTTACTTTTGTATTTGGCTGTTTACTGATTTCCAACCAATGTCACCGAGAGAGAGTAGGAAGTGTTTTGTGTGGCTGGAGAATCTTTAACATGGAGGATAGTGCTAACGAACCGACTGAAATGCGATGTTAGAATATGCGTAACATATTTGAGTGGTAGAAACATTAGAGTAGGACATGTATAACATTTGGTGGCATATTTGCTCCAAAAGGTATGGATGATTAACATCAGATTGATTTGTGAAATCCCAAAATATTTAATATTAAATATTGGTGCACATGTCTGCCTCTATTATGACTTAAATTACAACATCTTCCTTGTTAATCTTTCATAGAATTTCTTTGAACTCACTCCTATAAACTGACTATATCTGGTTAGGTGAGAGAAGTAGATAGCCACTGTGCTGAATGTTAGCATTGCAGCAGTAAAATAAACCTGAGCAGAGTAAACTGCTTTTTCTCTTCAAACTGTGTAATTGTGACGTAACACAGTACTCCTTTTTAGCACTGTTTTAATTATTTCCCAACATGTTGACATTTGCACTGGACAATAAAACGTGTTTGTTGCTTCAGGATATTATCTCTCTGTGTTTTACTAATTCTGAGGAAGGGTTTGATCAACACCGTGGACATTCCTGGCTGGCTCTCCTCTGCGCCTTCATTCTCTCCTCAACTCCTAATGTTCTGCCCTTCTCAGCCTCTTCGGTCTTCCATTTCCTCTTCCCTTCTCCTCTCCTGTTCTTCTGCCTTTCTCATCCCCTCCTCTTCCTCCTGCTCCTCTCCTCTTCCTCCTGCTCCACTCCTCTTGTTGAATCTGGGAGCTTGACCAGGCATGGGGTGCTGTCTTCTCTAAAGCATGGCAATGAATGGACTAATGGCACTTTTTTTCAGTGATGCAAGGGGAAGGACTGTATGCATGGCTTTTATGCTCCATGGGGAATCTTTTCAAGCACACTTGCACATATGAATGCATATCAAGTAACCAGCAGTGGAGATGGTGTCGAAGGTTTGAAATCAAACAGTCTCATCATCCTGTAGTGAACTATTCAGTTTACTGTATCGTGAATGCATATATCATATTGATGTAAACTCTGTTTATCCTACCCTTGGTAGTTCATTAGAATTAGTTAGAATTTATTGTAATTGCTAAGAAATAAAATATCAAGTGTGGACCCTCTCGCTACTCATTTTCTGGTCTTGGTGTCCCCCTATTGGCAACCCCATGCAATTACAGCTGGATTTCACAGCTTGTCATTTGATTCACTGAGCTTTCGGGATGACTAATTAATTTGAATGTTATTTTCCAATGTGAATGTTTGAAGAGGCCTCCCTGGGAGCACAAGTCAAGTGGTCAGCAGTGGGCGCCGGGCCCCTGGAGCCCCCGGGCCGTCCCCTCCATTCCCTCCATCCAGGTGTTTGACCCCCAAGAGGAGCGGCTGGCGGCCGAGGGCCAGAGTGATGAGGGGCGGAGACAGATGACGGAGAAAGGCAGGAGCCAATCGGATGGCTGGATGATGCCGTACTGTGCCATGTCTGTGAGAGAGATGGACCTGGAACCTCTGGACTACGACCTGGATCTCAATCGAGAGGTAGCCAGGGGTCTGAATGGACAATTGACCAAACACTGAATTAATTACCCTGAGCTGTACTTGTGTTTGATTTCCTCTGGTGCACCCTGGGAGAAAAGGCACCATACATACGTACATATCTGTAGATGATTGTAGATGATTGTAGGAATAGGTGGGCACAGTATATCAGTCTTGAGCCATTCGGATCCAGTAGATGTAGTCGATACTTATCTGTGTTATGAGGCTACATAGCTCAGTGGGTAGTGCTGGTCATCCACTAACCAGAGGGTTGGCGGTTCCATCCCCACCTCCAACTGTCCACATGTCGAACCCCACAAATGTACTGATTGTAAGTCGCTTTCGACAACAGCGCCTGCTAAATGCCCTTCTTCTTATGTTCTAATGAAGTCTGAGTTGATCTAGATAATTTCCCTGTTCTCTTGCAGCTCTCCAAACCACGGAAAGTACCCATCCCAGAGCGCTACGTGGAGTCTGACCCAGAGGAACCCCCGAGTTCAGAGGAGCTGGAGCAGCGCTCCCACCGGGCCCAGCGGATCAAATCCCTCCTGGCCAGATCCAGGTCAGACCCCACAAAGAATAGTATTCATCAAAAAAACAGGAAAAATGCAAAAAGAGGAAAAAAGACGCTGTAGCTATATACAGTATGTGTGGATATATAACTATAGTGTCTAAAGCTTTAATGGCTAATCAACATCACCGGGTGGTAAAATAATAATAACCTCAATAAAAGGTTTAGGGGTCTCAAGTGGCCCCTCTTAGCAGTGCCCCCACCAGCCCATAGTGGGACTCCACTGACACAATTACATTTAATTAGAGTGAAAAACTACTTCTACTGAGTTTAATTTTATGTGTACACACACACACACACACACACACACACACATAACCTGTGTGTGTCTGCAGTGTCCACAACATGCAGCCTGCCCTGGGAGCGTGCACACCACTGGACTTCAGCGAGCTGGACTTGGTGCTGCAGCAACAGGAGAGGATCATGACTGTATCCCAAGCCCTGGCCTCGGAGGTCTCCCGCAAGAGCAAGCTGGTTGCAGGTCGCTGTCCACACACACATTATATGTGTGCATGCACACACGTGCTTACACACGCTTACACTCACACATTTGTAATGTAGCGTGTCCAGTCCGATAGTGTGCTAGACCTTAAATGTGCTGTAGGTATGATTTAAGAGTTAGAGAGAGAGCAGAGGAGAGCAAGATGTGTCGCAGTGTCGCATTTCACACAGCTGTGATTAACAAGCAAGATTAGTTATCCAAACCATTCAGGGAAGAGATGCCCTGATAGGTCAGAAATGGCCCAGACAGTCAGGTGTGGTGAACTCCAGACAGACCTTCTCACAGCGCATTTCTCTCACTAATATCTGACAGATGGCTAAAGGCCATTTCTAACAAATTTATCAGATCTTGAATTTTATCAGCACCCTTTGATATACTACATTATATGAAAATATATTGCAATAAATGAATCTCTGGGAATATTAGTAGATTAATAGATGTTGTTAATACTTTTAACTAACAATGCGAAGCAGCATTAATGAAATTGCTTATTCTTTTGTCAGTGAGAACAGTTGACTGTTGGCTGAGAACAGCCAACAGTTAAGGTATAATATGTTCTCCAGCTTGGGGTCTCTCAATCAAAACAATAGCAAAAATTGTAGTTTGATGATGTCATTAAGTAGTGTGGGATCATGGGAGTTGTTGTCTTCACCACCATTCAGGCAGTGACTCAGGCAGGAATCATATTCACAGACGAGTAAATGTATTGAAGTTGTATTCACTTTGTGTTCAGTCATGTTTATTCTTGTCATGTAATTTCATTCTAATGAAATTGCCACAGGGAACATAACATAAATGACTTGTTAACATTACCAGTGGACCAGTCGACAACCCAAGCAGCTGTAGATAATGTTATGTGGGGTAGCTCATGGCTGTTAGGTTGTCAACACAATCATAGTATAGATTATAAGATAGTGGCTATATTTTATCAAGCGCACATTTGGAGACACACAGTGGGCTTTAGGGCGTTAATGGCTTTAAAGCAGTTCCAGTACCAGTTCCAAGTACCCTTCCCGAAACAATGACAGGATTAAAATGACATTTAAAGAAATTAAACAAAGTATAAAAATGTTTCAACATGTCCCCAATGAATTAAAATGCTGTTTGGAACTGTGAAAGCAGGTAAAATTTTTGATCAATGGTGCTCCCGTAAAGAAAATGTTTAAATGTCACAGCTTTAGTAAATGACACATGTCACCCTCAGACTGTATGTAATACACATTAAACTGACTTTCCATTGGTGTACATTGGTGGAAAATGTCGCAGACTTTTTTCACGCAAAAAAGTGATTTTTAGAGTTGATTTTAGAGTGAGATTTAGAGTTATTTTTTTATGTGTTATCTATGTTATTTCTGGCATCCCTAATATTGAACTCTGGATTTAGTCTGTTAATGAATTTGGTCAGCCGTCTTCTCTGTGGGGAATCATGGCTCGGTTGAATTGTCCAAAAAATAATGTCTTGTGTCCTATCCTTACAACTTATTGTTGGCCTTGATCATGAGGTCATGTGGTACTATGTGAAGGACAATTCATAAGGACTTAGGAAAAGACAACCATGGTGCTAAGAAAATCCGACTGCAACATCCACAGCTGCACTAGACTACGTCATGATGCAGCTGTGGATGTTATGGACATGGGTCTGCAGGGGTGAAACTAAATTGTTCCAAAGATGGACGAATAAAAGTGCATCTTAAGTGCTTTGCACTGTGCGTGCATACCGTGCTGTTTCCTGCAGGCTGTATAAATGTGGACAAACCGGTGAACTTCATTATGATGTACATTCATTTCCTCTGTTACCTCATTGGACCACGCAGTATCAATTCAATTAAATGTTATTTATATAGCGCCAATTCATAACAGAAGTTATCTCAAGACACTTTCCATGTAGCGCAGGCCTACACCAAAACTCTTCTTGGTGTTTACAGAGAGCCAACCATTCCCCCCAGGGTGGTGGCCTTCTGCCTTCACCGTGTGGGCTGAGGGCGAGAGAGAGAGGGGGGGGAGACATGGCACAGTGGACACTGCTCATTGCAGTGCATAACAATAGTAATAATAATAATAATAACAGCAATAATAATGATAATATTATTAAGACTGATAATAACAAATTGTAGCAGTGGGAGTTGAGCAGCAACATGGGGGCAGTAGGTGAAGAAGTTTGAGTTGGCTGACATGCACTGATGGGAAGTCTCCTGGCAGTCTAAGCCTGTAGCAGCACAACTAAGGGATGGTTCAGTGTTCACCTGACCAACCCTAACTACAAGCTTTATCATAGAGGAAGGTTTTAAATCTCAAAACTCTTAAATGTGGACAGGGTGTCTGCTCATACATAGAGTGGTCAAGACAACACCATATAAGGTTTTATTGTTTAGTCAGTCCCAAAACCACGATGCTAGAGGCATCAACATTACACTTCATCATTTACCAAGGTTGGAATTGAAATAAAGAAATTAATACAGGGGCAAGAGTCGTGAAAGTGAAACACAATGGTTGTCACTTTGAGAAATCACCTCCTGTTCACTCATCTTTACTGACATCCCAATTAGTATAATTGTATGAAAATCATTGTCACAGTCATGTTAATTGTTTGTTTTCATAGCTGAACAGTGCATCACGTTGAATGGTTCTGCCAACAAGGAATTGTGGGTCCGCATCATCTCCTTTTCTTTCATAAAGGATCGTCCAGTGTACCCTAAAGGAGATAAGAAAGGAAGCATTGGAGCACCTTTCCTTTAGCCTGTAGCCCATCCTGTTCAAGTGACTTCACATTCTGTTTGGCCACACGATGAGTGTGGACCTCTAGCCCAGGTCCATTCCAGTGGGCCGGAGTACTGATGTTTTTTTTGCGTGTACACTGCCAGCCCACTCATTTGCGCTGCCTGACTTTTTGTTGCCAGTTCTGACACAAACCTCTTGTGTGGGTGTGTTTTGTTCAGGGATGCGACCCCATTGGCTAATGAGTTTTTGAGTGATAGCTCAGTGCCCTGGATGTTGTTCAGTGTAGCAAGCATAAGTTTGGGTTTTGGCGGACATGGACAGCCTGGCACTGAGCTGTCACAAAAGCACTTTAGACGATGGGAACATCCCTGAAACAACGGGATGATGGATTTATCTGTGTTTGAACATTATTGGAAACAATTGGGATAATCTAAGAACACAACTGTATATCAGACAAGTAACATGGAGGGTCAGTACATCTATTAATGAATGAACACTGTTGATGACGCTGTAGTTTATTGCATACTGGTAACTTGTAACTAATATGGTTTGTGGTCCTGCTGTGCAGAGTGACGGCTGGACAAACTGCTGGCAGGTACACCTCCTATCATTCTGGTGTTGTTTTTGTGCTGTTTGGGGTTCGTCAGGGAATGTGCACAGAATGTATGTGTGTATTGAGATACTGCTATATGAGTAAAATTGACCACATTCACCCAGCATGACCTTTTTTTATAATGAAAACTCAATTTCCCATGGCCTCCTCTTTTCATTGTGAACAGCTAATTAGACTTTCTTGCTGGTTGGAATTTGCTTTCAGGATTTACAGTATTTAATTATGTATTGGTGGTGATGTAATTGTGTGACAATTTACAACTGCTCTGTTAGTTTCATTTGCTTTGGCTTTGTTTTACAATAATAATTTTCTCTTCATCTGATTTAGAATATTCCAGTTCTGTTTAATAAAAGAAAATAAGGGAAGATCAATGACACGCTTGAACACATTCCTTAAATTCCTGGTTTGAGATTTTGTTCTTGCTGGATTTTATTCCTCTTTTGGCTGCTTTAAAGAGCAACTACAACATCACCATGAATTGCAGTGTGTAATAAACCACAACAACCAAATATTGTAAATAGTATAACAAATTACACACTTTCAATGATCACAATTGTACATCTTTAATGTTGATTCTATTCATGATTCAATTCTCTGTCCAGTGTGTGTCAGTGTGCCATATACTATTATGACACCAAATCATCTCAAATGTTTATAAATACATTTCCAGTGAGGTGACAACATTTGTCATGAAATATAATATTTGTATGTGTTTGTGTCTTTCAGCCAGAGCAGCAGCAGATAACTGAAGCTCAATGGCTTGCCGTGTGTCAGGATGGATCAGCATCAGAAGCCTGTGCACGTGTGAGCTGGTACACATGAGAGTGCAGATGTCTGACAGAGGAACTAATCACTAATCAGGTTTAATGTTGAAATTACTATTAAAATTACGATGATATTTTTAAATAGAGATTAGTAATATAAAGAAATGTCCTGTTTAACTTTAAAGTGCTTTAGGTAAGTTTTAAGGGCATCCATTATTAGTGAGTCAAATGCACTGTGAAATATCTGTCCGGTTGACTGTGCACCTGCCTCCGGCTCCAGCTCATTTCGGACCAATCTGGACAGCTGCCACCTGATTAGCTTTGGGAATACATCATGCCTGTCAAACACATTTTTGCACACGGCATAATCTTAGCTTCACTGGTTGACTGTGTGCCTACCTCTGTACAATACAATTAACATTTAGACTGCTTCTGGCTCATTTCAGGCCAATCAGGACATATCTCACCTGTCAATCACATTCACACACACACACGCACACACACACGCACACACACACGCACACACCTCCATCACGGCTCCACCTGCATGCTCCATGGTGCATGAATACAGAACTTGTCGATGGGAACAGGGAGGGACAGAGCAGAGGGAGGTTTCTGGGGTTGCTCATTCTTCTTGCTCTCTTCTGCTCGCTCTTTCTAAAGCTCTCACCTCTTAACAGTTTTTATCTTTAAGTTGAAAATGTTCAGTTAGATTGTTCTAATTTTGTGTTATATGACAATGATAATGCCTTGACACGAGTGAATAGCTTTACACCACTTCAGTTTCACAATCTATACTTTTATTAGTCAATAACAAACTGAAATGTAATGGTTATTTTTCTGATAAAATTGTATTGTATTGAATGAATTGGACAAATAATATATTTCAATGTTTAAGTGTAAACCTACAGTGTCTTTGGCACAGCACTGCCAAGCCATAATGTCAATGTGCTATACATGAATGCTTTCCTTCTAATGCACAACATTACAAAATTAAAGTCAAATGTTTTTAGGAAAGGTTGTTTCACTAAATAAATGCACGTGGTTTTACTGATAATTTTGTACATTGTGTTGATTTCAGTTGTCTGCAGTAATTAATGGTTGTTGGCACATGCTGTAATCAAGTCTTTTGATGTAGAAAAAGTGAAATCAAATCGTCCGCTCCTCAAATCGAACACATTCTGGTACGCTTTGGTCACGTGGGGACGCCGAGCCGTGGAATCTTGTACGTAGTTTTTTCCATTTGAACATATATTTACTATATAACTAAGCCTTCATCATGCCTCCAAATGTGCCTCCATGGTGTTAAGGAAAAGCGGAAAATAGTGCGTAAATCGATCAAGCTGAAGAAAGAAATCATCTCAAAGCATGAAAACTGGATGTGTGTCTGATATTGCTTCGCTTTATAGCATGCCCAAATCGACAATATGTACGATTTTAAAGAATTGATTGAGATCTTATTATTATTTTGTTGTTGTTGTTTTTTTGTTTATTATTATTATAATTATTACTGTTTATCCAGGTTAAATGTAAGATGTTACACATTAAATACTATGTGTAAAGGTCTAATTATGCAATTATTTGGGGGTCTGAAACAGATTAATCAATTTTACATTAATTCTAATGGGAAAAAGATTCAGTTTTCGAACAATTCACTTCAATTCAGGTATTTATGACAACAGGACACAGTATTCTTTAGTTAAATCTACAATATTGGATCAAAGTCAAATTGAATCTTGGAACATTGTGTGATACTGCTGATCGCTGGTGATTTCCACTTATAGTATGCATTCATTCTTGCCTCCAATCTATCCATTCTCACTAAGAAGAGTTCAAGCGTTATCCGTTTACTTATTTCAAATTTGTATGTTTAATATACACTATATTACCAAAAGTATTGGTTCACCTGCCTTGACTCATATGAATTTAAGTGACATCCCATTCTTAATCCATAGGGTTTAATATGATGTCGGTCCACCCTTTGCAGCTATAACAGCTTCACCTCTTCTGGGAAGGCTTTCCACAAGGTTTAGGAGTGTGTTTATGGGTAATTTTGACCATTCTTCCAGAAGCGCATTTGTGAGGTCACACACTGATGTTGGACGAGAAGGGCTGGCTCTCAGTCTCCGCTCTAATTCATCCCAAAGGTGTTCCATCGGGTTGAGGTCAGGACTCTGTGCAGGCCAGTCAAGTTCATCCACACCAAACTCCCTCATCCATGTCTTTATGGACCTTGCTTTGTGCACTGGTGCGCAGTCATGTTGGAACAGGAAGGGGCCATCCCCAAACTGTAGGAGCATTAAATTGGGAGCATAAAATTGTCCAAAATCTCTTGGTATCCTGACGCATTCAGAGTTCCTTTCACTGGAACTAAGGGGCCAAGCCCAGCTCCTGAAAAACAACCCCACACCAAAATCGCCATGGAAACCCATTCCATGAAGC
>OMKI01008486.1:11099-25666 GCA_900302315.1 Phycis blennoides | reverse complement strand
GTTTTCTCCCTGCTTTTCCGCGTTAAGGTTTGTTGGCTCTGGTTGTGACCTCCTGGTACGTCGGAATGCTCATCGAGGTCTACAGAAATGCCCATCATCTAGACAGGTGACCAAAACACACACACACACACACACACACAGACGTTGCTGACTTTACAGCTGTTGGTGTGATCTGTGAACACCTTTTTTAATTAATTTACAACTGCACGCTGCCCTTTGCCCATGGTCTGGGAATGAGGGAGCAGGAACAAAGTTCACATTTCTCTCTCTCTGGAAGGAGGGGGGGTGGGGGTGAGACAGAGGAAGGTATAACAAAAATATTATTAACCTTTGAAGCAAAAAAAACGCTCCAGGAGCCAAGCCCAGCAGCCTGGGGACAACAGCGAGAGACGGTGAGTCATGAGGACAAAACACTAAATGAAAGTATACCGTCTTCTCCCAGTCCAGGTGCTGACGAGGGAGCGCGGAGCTAATGAGGCCAAAGGTTGAGGTTCGGTTGCTCTAGCTAGCCCATGCACTGCCAGCCGTGTGTGTGTGTATGTGTTTGTTTGGAGGTAAATTAATCGAGCGTCTGCGGTAATGGAGGGAGAGGAGAGGAAGTGCAGGAGTGAGCCGGCCGGAGAGGCCCGTCTCTCCGCACTGCAGGAGCAGCTGATCTGGGCCCTGCTGGGCTCGGGGCTGTCCCGGGACCTCCTGCTTCAAGCCCTGGGGGAGCTGGAGCGAGACAGGCAGATCGCAGGCGGGACGGTGAGAGACAAGGGAGAGAAGGGAGATGGAGAGAGCTCTGAGGGAGAGATGGATTTTGCGCCTCCGATTTTCCGAGAGCTGGAGCAACTTCCCCCAGAAGAGGCGGCTAGACAGAGGGCTCAGGTGGAACAGCTGCTACAGTAAGTGTCTCTCTTGTCTGCACAGCCCTCAGAATGTAGGGCTCCACCATTACAACTCTTCTGTTTCGCATTTCCCAGTCTCTTCACTTTGTAAAAAAATGAATGCTTGAAAGAAAAAAGAAAAGGCATTGTATGTTTCTCCTTAACCTTTTGTTCTGTTTCTTCTGATCAAAACCATGAGCCAGTGAGTAAGAAAAAAAAGCAATGATTGAAACCTAATAAAAAAACTAATTTCTCTCCAGTTCCCCTCTTTCCACTTGCTGCCTCCTGCTCCTCCTCTCTGCATGTCTCTCTTTCTGTGATCCCTCCTGGCCTCCAAGGGGAATTTAAAGACAGTTCCTCCTTTTCTAGTTACTAATTACCCACCCTCATCATTATTCTCTGACCATTTCTTAATAAATGAGCCATACATGCATCATGGGTTGAGATTAATGGAAAGGGCTGGGCTCGTGTGAGACTCTGTTTACACAAAGCCTGAGCCAAAGGACTTATTTGGTTATATGTTTCTTTCTTGTGTAATAGCTATTTCCTAATGTATGGAACAAATTGACAAATACCTAATGTAAGTAAGGTAAAAACCATTTGTAACGTGTAAAACGTGTAATTACTTCAATTGAATAGCTTTGTCCTAGTTACTAATCCTATTGGTATGATGGTTTAGAATAACACAAAATCAACACCAATTAATTAAAGGAAAAAAGGACAGGTCAATAAAAATAAAAAGAATTAAAAAGAATTGCTACAAATTCTATTTTTTCATATATTGATTTGGCCAACTGGTCTTTTTGTATCTCTCTCCTTTAGCAATAAAACGCAGTCACATAACAGTGTTGACTCGCGATCTGTGGTAGAGCTGGACTTTGGTCTGTGTGCTCTCTCTCCACTTATCTTCCTCAGTCAACACGGCTCATTTCACTTCCTCCCAAAAAGCCATGGTCGGTTTTTATGGCTTGTATATGTATATGCGTGTATGTACTTTTACTTATACTGATTGAGTGAGTATAAGTAACTGAGCCAGTAGGCAACTGAGTTGAGTCAGTATAAGTAACAGTATAAGTAACCCCCAGTATAAATACCCCCCCCATCGACAAAAAAAGGATAAGTTACGGACGTGAATTTCCATTAACAATGTTTGTTATTAAGTTGTTGAGCTAAGTTAAAAGTGTGTGTCTGTAGGAACGACCCGTGGCGCGTAGCTAAGGTAGTGAAAAGCTACATGCAGCAGCACAACCTTCCACAGAGGGAGGTGGTGGAGTCCACTGGCCTCAACCAGTCGCATCTGTCACAGCACCTCAACAAAGGCACGCCTATGAAGAACCAGAAGCGAGCTGCCCTGTACAGCTGGTACGTCAAGAAGCAGTGTGAGATCAGCCAGCGTGAGTACTGCTTGTTCTGTTGTTGTCCTGAGGTGTGTGAAAGTCCCATGACCCAACTAGGACCATTTTATTCAATCAGAAGAGTTGAGGCATCTTGATCCAACTATTTGTTAAATAAATTAACCAGTGACAACTGTTATTAAAGAGACATCTCAGCTCCACTAAGATTAACTAATTCGAAATAAGATTGAAGCTGATAAAGGGTTCAACATCATGTCGTTTTGTTCAGAGTTCACCAATGCCCGCCATGGCCTTGGCTCCATGGACGAGCAGGTAGAGGAAACCAGAAAAGGCCGCAGAAACCGCTTCAAGTGGGGGCCTGCCTCCCAGCAGATCCTCTTCCATGCGTACGAGCGGCAGAAGAACCCAAGCAAGGAGGAGAGAGAGGGTTTAGTGGAGGAGTGCAACAGGTGATTGACAAACAACATGGATAATGGAACCACTGAGGGATGAGATGCCCTAAATTGTTAAAGCACGTATTGCTGACAGATGTTGTATGTTGAAGAACTGAATTTTTATTCAACAAACTTGCAAATACAATTACACTTGTTTAACTTCTATTCCCTTCAAGTCTGTTGTAAACATTGTTATGACTGACTTTCTTACTGGTGATAATACATAAACAAGAGCAGGACACATCAAATACTTCCCCTCACCACCAATGAATGAACAACACAATAACTGCAGTAGTAGTAGTAGTAGTAAAAAAAACAAAAAGGGTGACTAAAGTTAGGGCTGTAATGTTCTCTATGATAAATACATGTTTGACCCTGTCTCTCCCTTGCAACATGCCCGAGGCTGCGGCTTCAACCAGGCAACTGTTATTGCTATTAAAAGCAATATTCTCAGTAAAGAATTCATATCTCTATCCATCATATTATTAGAAAGTATACCCAGTATGTAAAGTGCAGGATCTAGGTTAGCCAACACATATTAATCTCCTTTTGAACATTGTTCCAGAAATCCAGGAGCTTTGGGCAATCCCAAACTATATGTATATCAAGACTCACTTGTTCACTAGCAATTGGAATGCATGAGACTTGTTCTGGTGACTTGCTTGCTGTATTAGCAGCAATGAAGCGTTTCACCTTCTTCGGACAAACGTACTTTTGTAAGTTGCTTTGGATAAATGTAAATGTAAACGTAATGTGAAGTCCCCCACAATTCTGCAACCCAACATAGTTCAGATGTATTACTATATTTTGAAGTGATGGGGTGTTGAAATACCACATTTTCGCCTTACAATCAAATTCCCTCCATATTGGGCTGTTAGTTAGTTCATGTCCCACTTTATCCCATTTGTGGCATTTCTAACAAGTTACATTCAAATAATAGGTCATACATTTCACCTGAAGCACCTTTAAATTCCAAAATATATTATTTTCTTTAGTGCTTAAGTACTTAAGTACTTTTGTGCAACAAGTGCCTTTTATAAGTCCATACAATTTTCCTTAGTTCCATTTCTTCCACTTTCAAGCGATTCCACTGAGTGTTGTGATGTCATCAGGGCGGAGTGTATCCAGAGGGGTGTTTCTCCGTCCCAGCTGGCCGGTCTGGGCTCCAACCTGGTCACAGAGGTGCGTGTTTACAACTGGTTCGCAAATCGCCGCAAAGAGGAGGCCTTCCGCCACAAACTGGCCCTCGATGCCCCGTTCCCCAGCCAATCAGCAGGCACTGCGAACCCGCCCCCACCACACAGTCCTAACCAAGGTAAGAAGACCAGAGATAATAATACTACATTGACACATATAAGATACACTGTATACATAGCTATTGTTTATATATTTCATTTTAGTTGTGTTGTGTTGAACGTGTTGAGTTGATGTCATTGCGACGGGTCTTTTCTGGTATCTTGCCAATTCTTACTCCAGGCATGAAGTACAGTCAACAAAGCGAGTGTAACACCATGGGTTCAGTTCGGGGGGGCGGCAGTGGTGGGGACCGGGGCCTACGCTTGGGAACCAGCCCTGTCCAACTGGAACCCAGCCACACACTCCTGGACATGCATCATTCGAAAATAGTGAGAATACATCCTATACCCACCAGTCCACCTCTAGCGCCTACAAGCAGTACTTCAGTACAGCCATGACTCATGACCCTGTTCTCCATGTTGTTCTGTGGTGGTAGGTATCTGGCAGTGGCCCCCTGCCTCCAGTGAGCACATTGACATCGCTGCACAGCCTGTCAGCCTCCCCTGCCCCGCCACAGGGTCTCATCATGGCCTCCCTGCCTAGTGTCATGAGCCTGGGGGAGTCCTCTCTCCTTATAGGTAAAGTCTATGATGCCAATATGGTACCAACCCATCAGTAGATTGATGACCTGGTACTGTACAGTAATGCTAAGAAAATACATTGAAATTGCAAACAATAAATACAAGCAATATAACAAGAAAATCTACAGAACATTATTTCTATATGCACAATAAGAGTTGAACCCATGAAATATGGGTGCAAAAATAAATGTAAAAATGATCAACAGTAGAAAAAAGTAGTTAATAGAATGGAAAGGGGTCATAGAATGACAGACTTTAAACTAGTCTTTACCATCTCTATAGATATTAATGTAACATATGCTGTCAATCATGTCAGTTACTCCTCCATTTTGGGGGGAGTCTTGGTGTGTTTTCTACCCACAGGGCTAACCTCTACTCAGTCTCAGACTTTACCTGTCATAAACAACGTGGGAGGTAGTTTCACCACCCTGCAGCCCATCTCCTTCCAGCAGCAGCTCCACACCTCTCCCCAGCACTCACTCCCCAGCCACATGGGGACCAGTCCCTTCATGGCCACGATGGCCCAGCTTCCTTGCCACAGTAAGAGCCCCCAAAAGGCAATGTTTATCAGTGATGGTTGATGGATAAATAAAAATGGATAAATACTCATAGATAGAACTGTCCAAGACATGCATTTCTTAGATGGCGTGTGAGTGTATGAAAAAAGGAGTAAGGGTACCAGAAGCCCGCTGTATAAATACATGTTTCTATCTGTAAAGGGATATGTGATGTAAAACTTATGGTTCTACTCTACTGCAGTGTACAGCAAGTCTGACATGCCCCAGTACTCTTCATCCAGCCTCCTCTCACAAGCAATGCTGATCACAGACAGCAGCTTTGGGGCTTTGACCAGCCTGGCTGCTGTCAGACAGGTAATTTAATCAACAAAGTATAGGGAGTCATTAGAACAAAACTAATAATTTTCTGCATGAAAATAATCCACCAACTTTTGTAAATGGCAGCTTTTGACAGCAGATCCTGAGGACCAAACAGAGGCCCCCATGGCAGAAGAGTCACTGCATCTGCAGCCAAACACACCCACGCGAGGTACAGTGACTGGTTCAAAACTGCACAAACTTATGAGAAGGGCCTGTCTATTATAGGCCTTGGTTGTGTTTACATTTGAGTGCAAGTTTAAAATAGTATTTGCAGCTCTTTTGGTACTCTTGGTTATGAATTCATTGATACTAAAGTGAGGGTTGCTCCAAATAAAACATTTTTTCTATCGTTACTGAGAATATCAAAATGATGTTTTTGTTGTAGTTTCTACAGCAACAGAGGATCTACAGCTCTACCCAGCCTCTCAGAGCACAGAGAGCCATGCATCTCACCTCCTCTCACCTTCGCCGACAAACATCAGCCCCTACATCCCCACGCAGATGGTCTCCTCCACTCAGTAGCGCCTAAAGCAATGCAGGATGAATCCGGTATGGATCGGCCCCCTTTGGGCTCGTAACAATCTGAGTGAAGCCACAACCACAGTAGTAGATGGAAAACTTGCAGGATAACAAATGCTTTTTTCACTGCTCCGCTTACTGAGTGCAGAGGTTATGAAGAGGACTTCATAATGGCACAAATACAAACTTGTATCATTATAACACAAATAAAGAAATAAGTGGGTTTGATTTTTTTTATAACAATACAAAATAAGCATACAAAAATGTACTGAAACATTTAGTTTATTACAAATAAATGTATATGGTATACTTCATCAATTTAGCACTGCACAATATCCACTATGCTTTTTATAAGCACTGACCTCAGTTACTGAAAATGACAACAAAAACAACACTTATTGTATTGGTGGCAGTTTTTATATCTTGAACCACTTTAAAGCTCCAAAGCATGCATTCAGGAACAGCCCTTAAACCTCTGTGCTCTTGTCAGCTTTTCGTTTTCTTTTCCTTTTCCGTTTTACCTTTGCTTGGGCACTGCCCTCCCCCTGTCCATCTTCCTCCAGCTCCCCGCAGGCTTTCCAAGACTGCGGTGTCAATCTGTCACAATCTGACTTTGCCGACGTTGTCTTCAAATGATCTCGCTTTTTCATATTTTTGTGAGTAGGGCTCTCCTCTGCTTGTCCTTTTTGCTTTTTGCTAATGTTCTTATTTTTCTTCTTGTTGGGCGCAGGGCTCTCCATCTCATCTTCCTGGCTCTGTCCTGTTGTGTTGTTAATAACCTTTGTGTTCACATCCGCCGCTGTTGAAGGTGGTCGCAGGAAGTCATTTACAGACACCACTGCCTCCCTTATCCTCATGTCCATCTCGCTGTCGCTTTCGCTGTCAACCACAGCAAATAAAAGTGATGTGAACATACATTTTAAGTTCGATCCTGCTGATTTAATGTAAAATTCCCATATTTGTAAGTTAATTCCATGCAAATGTTTTTACCTTGAGCTGGGCAGGGGCCAGCGTTTTACAGCACATTGTGTGTCATCAGATCTATGGCCAGGGATTGATGTTGCAAACAGTTTGAAGCCTGTGACAAAATTATCAAAGTTGTGATAAAGCCAAGTAGCCAACCAACAAAGTATATTCAAATAAATGACTTACCGAGATCCTCCTCTAATGTGCTTGAGCTCTCATGAGATACAACTCTTGCTGGTTTCTCTGAAATAATACTGATTAACAAAAATGTGTTACATGCATGGGTTTATGATAAGAACGTGTGTCAATTACGGTGAGATAAACATTGATCAAACCAAAGTACCCATCAAGCATATGTTCCAACTTTTTGGCGACATGTGCACGAAACTCTGGGGTCACCTGTAGCTCATTACAGTCATGTTGATGGTGGGACACAAACAACCTGTTGGGACAGCCCATTGTAATTATACATCATTCCCGTCATTATCTAGAATACAAAAAGGTTAGCATAATGCAAACACTTTCAGAAACGGACGCTCGTTGCAGCTGGATGATTAGCAGCTCTATATAGTTCAAGCGCCAGTATGCCGTTTTTGTCATTCTGTGCATGCACTACGTAATGCGAAATCTATTATATGTTAGGTAGATGTTAGAGTTAGGTGTAGAAGTAGGTATAGGAGTTCTATATAGATTAAATGTAGGTAATCTCGGTTCCAGCTATTTCTATGCTATACCAAGCAGTCCGATTTGCGGTCAAACAGCTTTTCAAAAACAGCTAGGTGACAAGTAGCTCTAGACATTACAGTATATTGTTTTCGTGCTGGATACAACTGTGCGCATATAGTATGCAATACACAATACTGTCAGCTCTAATAGGTGACAAGTTACCTTACCGCCGCGTTGGTTTTGGTTCTGGGTGGTAGTTCCCTTCATCTTAAACAAACAAAAATAGGCCCATTAATACAGTTGTGTAATTCGTAGGGATTGTTTCTGTGCACTTCAAATTCAACCAGGAGATATCCAACATTATATTAGCCATTTGTTAATGGGTGTACGCAATTACTGGGGTTGCTTTTATCGTAAAAGTAGTCGACCAGTATCCTTATCAAGGTTTGTCATGGACAAAACTCCGAAACGTGAATATACCTTTCTTCCTAGTACCATCCCCAGTCCAAACGGCTTCCTTAAATTTCTCCAGATCTTCATCTTCAGTACTACTTGATTCACCAGCCTCATCAAACGCTTTGCTATCGGAAGCATCCATTATGAACACGTGGGGACTTCGCCTCGGCGCAATGACTCCTGGGTAATGGTGTCTGTCCTGTTGTAGAGGCACATTTATTCAACCAACAAAACAATCTAGCTGTACACTTTTTAGGTAGCTTAAAAATCACCCGACCCGACCGAATAAGTGTTGAAAAAACAAACACACAAAACCTGAGGAGGTAGAACCCAACATATATTCATATAATTTGAAATTCCAGATCCAGTTATAATCTCTCTTGGAGGTAATATTGTCTGAATGTCTCAAAATAGACAAATTACAAAAACTCAGGCAAGGGATACAAACTAACCAATCTACAGTATATCTACAGTATACCAAACTTACTTATCCATTCTGAGTACGGATTTTGTTAGCACAGAATAATGCCCATCACCATAGATCACCGCTCATGACCACTAAATTGCATGTATGGACTAAAAGTGTCTGCAATGTGTGCTGACTAGTTTGTCCTTCAATCACAATAAATAGAAATTGAAAAGTAATTGAAAAAGGCATATAGTAATTAAATTGACATTTGTTTACAAAAGGCAATATTAAAATACATATTTCATAGGTAACGGAAAACATGACAAGAGAAGCCGAAGAAAGCAGTGTTCAGCTTCTTGGTTGAGGTGCAGGCTGTGTCACACAGGTGAGTTAAAGGTTGACAGAGCAGTGTGGAACACAAGGCACAGGAAGGTTATGGTGGAGAGAAAGGGTCAAGTAAAAGGATCAACATTTCAAAGTCAATCAAAATTATACACATACGCAGGTGAATGGAAAATACAATAGAACTAATAGTCATGCTAATGAACTGCACTCCACGTCTATGCTTGGCAATACTGTAATAATCCCTGGCCCAAGCTTGCATTCTAACATTTAGGATTAACAATTTCCATGCACAAAAAGTAGTGTCAAATCAACGTACAGCGCTAATCAATCTACAGACATGTTTGACTGAAGTATATAAAACAAATCTAGACTACTTCCTGAAACTTATAGAACAAGTTAAAAAAGCAGTAACGTTAAAAACACAACAATCCAACAGATCAAAGACTATTTTTTCATAATCAAATCCCGTAGAAAAATATTTTTTTTATGATGGGTCCGGAAGTAAACAGTGCTGTAGTGTCAACACATGATGAACATCTTATGAAGCCAGGGTTGGTGTCATTTCTAAATGGTGTTTCCGATGTAGGGAATGTATGTGTCAAGAAAGAACACTTTTCCCCTATCTCTGTGGAATGCATATCCTCAAACCATGTCACCAATGCACAAGTTCTGGTCCCTTGGTGACAAATGGCCTTACTGAAACCCGTTGTAGGCGTAGTCCGCCTTGTTGTGCATTATAAGTTGGTTGTCCACAAAGTAGAAGCTGTCTGATCTGGTTTCATACGGGTGCTCAACCATGAGGCGTACTGGGCCGTTTGGAACAGAGGAGGGGGGGAGAAATGTATTAGCGAAAATAAAATGTTTAAATGAAGAATAACACTCATAGGCAAATAAAATTAAAACTCACTGAGGTCCTCTGGAAGCTGGGGGAACTCGTAGATGTGCTCGCATGTATTGCAGCTGTTGGGAATGCAGAATCCGAAGTCAAAGTCAAAGTTCTTCAGGAGGCGCCCTTGGAAATAATGCCGCTCTATCATACGGAAGCTGTTAATAGGACTGTTCCCAACTGTAAACTCAACACTGAATTTTTTGAGGAAAAAGGGAGGGGACAACATTGTTAAACCTACAGAAACATATTTGCATTATGTGTAAATAATGACTTTGGTTTCAATTTCTTAAAAGAGCTTTTTGTCACTTACGTTGCACCAACAGTGCGAAGTTGAAGGAAGGCTGGTGTAAACTGATACCGGACGAAGCGGCCAGCACTGGTGTCCAAATCCCCCACCACATCTTCATGCTCCAATGGGTCTTTT
The DNA here is from genome assembly GCA_900302315.1 of Phycis blennoides. Classification (NCBI taxonomy): domain Eukaryota; kingdom Metazoa; phylum Chordata; class Actinopteri; order Gadiformes; family Phycidae; genus Phycis; species Phycis blennoides. The sequence continues at coordinate 15,579 of OMKI01008486.1, read as the reverse complement.
TTTACATGTACAGTAAAACTGAAAACGTCAAATGTGCTGGGTGGATAGTTATGTTTTAGTAATGTTTTCGGATCATCAATCAATAAATAATGACGTGGGCTCGTAAATCACATATGTAATGCATTTAGTAGGTTGATCAGCAACTTTACTTAAAATTGTCAGGTGACCTGAAGCAGTTCTGTGTAGAATCAACTGGATAGTGAGACTTACCACAGTTTGGTGGCTTTGCAATCTCAAACAGCACGGTCCCAGTTTCCAGGTCTCTGATTTTGAACCGTGTAAAGTCAACGTTGTACACATTGTCTTCGGGTTTACATAAATAGTCTGCAATGTCAAAAAACATGTTACAACAGCATACGCAAATACGGATTATATAAATAGTATTTATAAATACATACCCTCGGTAACCTCACGAAGACCCAGGACGTGATCCGGTGATATATCTTTCCCTAACGCCCTTAGTTCATCCTCTGTTATAAGAGGATATTTATCTGTTTGATTGCGTCGGGATATTAGTTTTTTTAGCATCCCGCCTGCTGACTTTCGATCCATGGAGTTTGTAGCTGGGCTAATAGCAGTGTCTGGCTGTCCTTTGATTGTGTGTGCAGTTTTCTTTCTAGATCCGTTCATATCGGTAGTTAATGTATTTAGTGAGAAAAGTACGTTATTTGCTTGTAGCCTTGTAGCCAAACTTGCTAGTGATTTCAAGATGGCGCAGATGTGTGTGGAGGACACAAAAGTTACATTGTGATTGGCTGTGAACGCTGCCGGTCGTCATAGTTACCTAAGAGGTACACTTGATTTGAATACGGTGTGTAACCGATTACTAGTGGTTTTGTTGTTTTTATTTACCTTTACCCAAATGGAAGATGTGATGATGATCACTCATCCTACTTTGCTGCAACATACTCATTTACAGTCACATTGAAATTAGAGGTAAGTTTAAATCATTATTTTCCTTGGAAATGGGTTCTTGATATACAATAATCTAATGTTGATACTTGTATACTTGTGACTATACACAAAAGTATCAACATTTGTGTTGATACAAATGTTGATAATATATAGCCTATATTATATAGAATTATGTATTACCAATTAAAATGGAATAAACATTTTGTCTATTATTACGTTAACATGAGTAGGCCTATGGTCATGAATGTATACGGTGAACTGCTTGTAAACTATAAATATTTATTGAACTGTTCATTATTTAAAATAAGTAAAGCCATGGTTTAACTATTTGTTTAACTTATTTGAATTCCTTGCATGTCTGTATCTGCGATAACCGATTGTGCATCGATATTTAGTCATCACCCCACCAATACATTTTCTGCTATATCAAATCCCCTTTTCATGCTGTACTGAGGGAACCCAGCATGATGTCGGCAGGTTTGGGGGAAATCTTTTTGCTCAACACCGGACGTTTACACTGTAGAAGTTGGGATGGTGCGAGTAAAGTCAAGGTAAACGCATCTCCTGTCCTCGGAATGTGTATTCAGGTGTAGGTTTCTGTATAATAGTGATTGTCCTTCATTCTACAGATATTTGCTGTGTGAAATTAACGTCTCCGACCAATCTAAACGATTGTTGATGGACGACAGAGCGATCGGCGCGGCAGTAAAAGATGCCGTGGCGAGCACACACGGTGACTATGGAGCTGCACAATGCGGTATTGGATTCTCTGGTAATTCTGACTCGAAAGCGATCTATATCTTGCATTCTGATTAATTATGGCCCCATAGTGGGGACCACCTTGTCTTGGAACAATTTTGCATACTGGCATGCTCGTATGAATTACTAATCATTAGTAATCATTGATAATTGTCTCATGTTTTTCCAGTCAAATATGTGAACGCACACACTGGCATAATGTTTCTGCGCTGCCCCAAAAGTTCTTACCGGCTCATCTGGTCTGCGCTACCTTTCATTACCAGCGTGGAAAAGCGAGGAGAGAGAATCCCTTGTTTTCTCAATTGTTTACATGTTGGAGGTAAGGTTTTGTATTGCCCCTGCTATGGTAGAATACTAGCCTGAAATTACCAGACCAAGTCCCAAATGCTTAAGAAATAGTTTGGAAATTCGGTTTATTTTCCATTTTCAAGGGGGGTTATCAACGAGCGAAGACCAAAATTCATCTGGACTCAATTGGAAATACCTAAAACCAATTAGGCCAACAAAATGTGTGATACATTAGCGACCGTCTTCTTGGTTGTTGCCTTAATGGTGCTCCCTCTGTATAGTTGTGTATTAATCATGCCCCATAAGAATTAAACAGTTGTGATTGGCCGGTTATTGTTAATGGAGCAAACGGCTATATCTAGCCTTATCATCATCTCATATGTGGTGTTTGTTTGTTGTTATGCATGCACTTAACGGCATAGTTGTTGTATGGGATTGTCTCTGGTCATACAAGGTCAGTTACAAGACCAATCTCCTGTTCCTCCTTGTTCCCCAATATCTGATTATGTGGACATGACAAACCTTAGACACATCCATACCTACAACAGACAATACTTTATTTCTGGCCCGCAACAACACAGCAAGATGACAGTGTGTATAGTTGATGTAGCCTACTTTACACACTATGTCTCCAGTTATGTCTGAGAAGCCTAACCCTCTCTTGGACGTGGCCATCAACATCAGCAACTGCTCAGACAGCTTCGCACACCATGCCCTGGTATCCCTTCCGCAAGTCCTGTCTGTGTTCCTTCATGAAAACGCAATGCAACTCGTGTATTATTTCAGTAACGGTAACAAAATGGCATGGATGTATGACATATTACCATGTGAAAAATGGGTTCACATCACCTTTTGACAAGGCCGTTTATATCCACTCTGGCACAGATGGGGAAATGGAAAAAGAGAAGGGTAGTTGAGTCATAGATGAGGTGATGAAGAGAAGGAGAGTGGGAGATTCTTCATATGTCAGTTGTATAGGCCATCCTTATTTACTTCGAAAAAAGTGCAGTTTTTTTCATTATTTTGCACTGGCCCGCACACCCTTCAAAATATTGAAATGGAAAGTAGCTTGTACTTGATTGATTAATTTATTAACCAGGTACTTTTTACTTTTATTATTACTTAAACTACAGATTTTCAGGACTAGAGAAATAACTTATTATTTCTAACCAAAGATTTCCTGAGGTAAACACTCCATTACCTAAGCAACAGTAAACAAACATCTAGGATGGTAGGTGTTTATGGTACAGTCTGTGGTTTTGGCTTTTAGACACACATATGCTAGATGGATGGGGATGCTCGGCTGGCTTGTAGTTTGATTGAGATGGGTTTTGGGAGACGAGAGAGTGAGATTATGTAAACAAAGGAAGAGGTACAAGCATTTTTTTATTATACATTTTTACATTTTTAGAAGACATCAGTTATAGGATGTGATTTAATGATTACATTATTGAAAACACTATTGATCAGCATTGACTACAGATATGTCCAGGTTATTTTAAGCTATGAGCTAGTTGAAATGTTACACATTGTGACATCAATGGAAAAGAGTTTCATGCACATTGGAGTTATGCGAGCCAAAGCTGTAACAGAAAAGTGTCAGTAACTGAAATTAATAGTTTTTATCTCTGGGAACAAAGTAAAATCAATCAGAAAAAACTTCTTGAATATCAAACAAATAAGAATGAGGGAATAAAACCCTAATAAAACTTGCACTGCACTGAACAACGTGGCAGGCACCGAAAAGAACGGCAAAAAATACTAAAAGCAGTGCAAACGAGAGCTGGCAGAGAAAAGGACATCATAAAAAATTTCAGAGACCAAGTTTCCATGATTAACCAAATAATTTGTTCCAAGTTTTACTTTTGAAATGTTAGTTTTTTTCTCCCTCAAATTCTTATTTTTGTTTGACATTCAAGAAAATGTTCATGATTATGTTGACACAAATCTGATTCCATACCAATATAGTTCCACCCACTTTGCAACTCTATGGCAGATACATGTAGGGTGCTCTCTTCTGCTCTCTATATTTACAACTCTTAAAACTCACCTACAGCAGCTTTAAGATGGATTTAGAGTGTTGATTCAGGAGTGTAATTTAGCCTTTACCAGGTAAAGCCCTCCCCACCCCATTTTTTTCAGGAACTAATGTTTTAATTTCTCTGAAGGAACAATCAGAACATGCCAGAAGTTCCTGGTTCGATACAATACCCAGCAGCTCCATCGAATGCTCCCTAAATGTAAAACCCAAGGTAAGGTCACCTAATTTAGCTCTTTCACCGTTCTAACCTACGACTAAACCTAGTAGTCTTCTGCTGTTCTGTGTTCTACTGATGTTAATCACTTGCTGGGCTTTTGAATTGACTTGCAGAAGAGAAAGCTCAGATTCATCGTGCCATACTATGCTGTTCCTCACATATGCTGAAAGGAAAAGAAGAGAATGAAGAAGAGAATGACTGACTTCATTACTTATTGATATTAACTACATTGTTAATAATGCTACATGCAGAGTGTGTGA
>OMKI01008468.1:10470-24630 GCA_900302315.1 Phycis blennoides | reverse complement strand
GGGGTTGGGCTTCCCCCCCCCCCCCCCCCCCCCCCCCCGTTCGCTCAATTTCTACACTACACAGACGCCCAACACGCTGCGGAGAGCCGCCGACCTCACCGTGTTGCACTTGGTCCCGCACACCACCTGGCGGTGGTTGAGCCACTGTGAGGCGAACACCTTGTTGAGGCGGCCCAGGGAGAACTCCCGCTCCCTGAGGATGCCCGGGAGCCGGCCGGCGGCGAAGCCCCGCAGGCTCCGCTGGAGCCGCAGCTCGTGCTGCTGCTGCGGCCGGAACTCGCGGCCGCGGAGGGCGCACACCACCGAGCTGCGGGTGCCCCACCACTGGTGGGCATGGCGCGAAGAGGCGGCGACGCGACTCCGCTTGGGTGCCGACTGACACCAGCCCAGCTTGTGGGGGGGAGAGAAAACACATGGGAGGGGCGTGACGTGTGGCAGTGTTTTAGGCGTACGATAAAAATCGATGTTGTTGAAGTACGGCATTATATGGGCAAAAACATTTGGGGATATGTGTGAAAACATAAATGAAATAAAATAATTAAAAGTTAAAAGTGGATAACTGTTCACCGTCACCTTAGGGTTATAAGTCACTTAAGATAACATTGCCTGGTCTCCATAGAGTACAATGTATTAGTTATTCCTGTTGATCCTTTATTTTTAGTATCACACATGTTCTGAGCTATGAGACGGATCTATCCCCATGGAGCCCAGGAAGGGCTCCAAACTCAATGACCCAGATTAAAAAATCCAACTGAGTCATAGGAGGATCCAGTATATGCACACCTCCAACAAGACTGTTGTATTTGATGCTGTATTGATTTGAAGTTAACCTATATTCAAGCAGACTTCGGACATTAGGCAAGGTCACAGCTATAGAGGATACGTGTACAGATTCACTTCACTTCTCAGTACATTTCTTGATATATAAAGAGGATGTTTGCATTACAGAGACCTCTTAGTCATAATTCCCTCAATAGAGAGCCCTATGCCTGAAAATATACGTCTTATCTGGATGCATTTAATGGCAATAAGCTACGGACAGCTTGGGTCATCCCCTTTGAATCCCAATGCATTTGGATTCACAAAAATGTACCTGTCAATAACTATGTGCAGAGTTCAATCACTTCAGAAACCTGAAAAATGGAACACTTCGCAGACGTCTTGACAAAAAGTTGTCCATTGATTACAGAGAAATTATCGGCAATTCGATACAAATAGGATGACCCACGTTGTCCGCCCAGGTGCAGTATTGTTAAGTGCAGCCAACACGAGGTGATATGACTTATATTTTCATGCGTATTGCTCTCAACTGAAGGAATGCAAACATCGCTTGCTGCGACTTACATCAGTCTTTATTTTACGATTTTACGATTATCCTGTTTATACATAAAACTGACTAAACACACAATGCATTATCATACCAATAATTAATAGTCACCACTAAATACACCCGTCTTTCAAGAAATCAGCATCAGATTTAAAATACAAATATATGCATTTCCTCATGCATACGATATAGGCTACGACTACCGTTGGCCGTACATGTGGCCAAGGTGGTAGCAGGTCTGACGCTGTACTGAACATTTAGTTTGCATTAAATATTTATCTCAGAACATTTAGTGAGACATTAAATGTTTGAGATGATGCGTTATCTCTGAACATTTCATGTGACATGAAATTTTAATCTCAGACATTCAATTAGATGATGTGTCATCTCCGACATTTAATTAAACATTAAATGTCTGAGATGATGTGTTATCTCTGAACATTTAGTGAGACATTAAGTGTTTGAGATGATGTGTCATCTCAAACACTTCATGTCAACGCTCTTCGTTAGCCTAGCTAACTACGAACATTCAAATACAAACAGAAAAGCAAATTTTAAATACGACTGTTTTTAATTGACTTTTGTTGTCTATCGTCGTGGATGGGAATACTATGTGAAGTGACTAATATAACCGAGCTGTCAAATGTCCCAAATATATTTGCCACGAAATACCAAACGAGCTAGCTCGTTCTCCAGCTAGCATGCTAACATGCTCCGCTAGCTCACGGTTTCCGCCTACCTGTTGTTGGTCTTTGGGCTCCCCTGCTTTCCTTTTCCTGCTAACTGTTTTTCTCGCCATAGTCTGACACACACAATTCCCTCACCCACATGGAGGGTAACAGTGACGCTGTGAACTGGATCATATAATGGCGATTAACTGTGTTTTCCTCGGCCCTCGTCCGGTGGCAAACGAAAGCGCTCACATAAAGGGTTAGGTTAGACGCTCGCTAGGGTTAACGCTTCTCGCTAACGTCAGCTAGCCTCCGGGTTCCGCACGAAGTATCGACACGGCGCGTCTTAGTTATCGACTCGGTTTCGACAGAGGAGCCTAGATGAGAGGCTCCCCTCTCCGACATTCACACCCGTCTTTTTCCCGTTTTGAGAGTCGCGTCAGCAGCGATGAAAACATTGACCCTCGCGCAGTCGCACTGAAGATTAAATATCAACAAAAACAAGGTCGTTCGTGAACGCTGACGTAAATGCGTGCTCGTCCACTGGCTACGTCAAATGACGTCATACCCCAGTTGGTACGTTTAACCAACTGGCGAATGTAATGTGTTGCCAGCCACCAGTTTCAACATTTTTGAACACAGGTCTCGCTTTCCTCAAGACCTATGTTTTCCTCCACATCACGCATTTGAAAATATAATATTGTTGATCATCACTTTCATATGTTATGTTCTATATTATGTTCACCCAGCAACCACTGCCCTCCCATACATAACCAATTCATGATTATGTATTTGACCACACATAGGTCATCACACGAAAAAGTAAGCGCGTGTGTAGTTTTTAATTCTAATATAGTACAACAAATGTTCATGGACAGAAGTGGGCTCGTTTTCCCCTGACAGGCAAGCATCTAAAAAAACGGTTTCTAGCACAAACCCCACAACAACGGGAGAAACAATAGCCATTTGGAGTACTCTGGTCAGGTGAACCCTGAATAGCCTTTGATGTGCTAAAAGCAGATTAGAGAAGTTGTCTTTCGAATTCATCATTCCAATCTTTCAAAGCCCATTTCGCCAAGTGCTAAGATAGTCATCCTCAACTGAAAACATAAAAGCTTTTCACTCAGGAATCGAAAACAGTTGAAAATACATTTAATCATGTTACCGATGTTTCAGGAAGGAAAGCCTCAAATATATATATATACAAAAAGAAAAACCTGTGGATTACACACAGGTTGCCAATTACAAACCATTTAAGTAAAGGTCCCTTACGTTTCATCAGCGATATGTCTGATTTTGTGAGTATGGCGTAATATTAGTTATCAAGGAGATGTGACTTCCTATATAGACCCTGTATGTTATCAACTGATCTTCTTGAATTCCCAATCCACACATCATACATGTCCAGCTTGGGCTTCCCTATTCCAACCCTTGGACAACTAATGTATGAATTAGAAGTTGCCCTGTAAACCTTCAACTGCTGTCTAATATATTAGACTTCATTCACAGTGGAGGCACATGTTACCTTTAGTTTTCTAGCTGGTCAGAGCAGGCCCCACACACACACCCACACCCACACACACACACTTTAGAGGCTACATTTGGACAGACGGTAAACAGTAGCAAAAATGGGGGGGGGGTGGGGGGGGTGTTAGACGTAATGTCATAAAAATAACAGACAATGTTTTATTCTGCATAAGACAGTTGGCCTCAAACAAAGTAACTGGGTGTGCACACAATAGGAAGAAATCCTTAAGGATGTGAATTACCGATTTAGGCTCAACAATGGGAATAGTGCTTGTAATTTGGATACCATATCAGTATTTTGCACATTGCATCTTCCTTTAAAGAAACAAAAAAGGCTTGGTGCAAAATGCAATTTGCTTTATAGTCAGGGATGTTAGCATCACCTTCTCCCAATGCATTGAAACCATGTTGTCACAATTCCAGCATTTGTTTCAATTCTCGGGGTGTATGTATTATTTTATATCTACCCAGTTTCCAACAGTGAATCAATAACAAAATGTAGTTTTGGTATTGGCAACAAAGAGGCCTATATGAGCAAACCTGTCACTCTTAAACACTTGTTTGGCTGATTTCTAGGTCCTGGACCAATTCTAAGCAAAGAGGAAGTTGTCACGTTTTGCCCCGTACCGACCTAATTTGAAGCCCTTAATGTGACACCATGACTTTCACAACCCCACCAAGCAGTGGTTCGAGACTCTGGGAGTGACCCTAATTGGGCACCCAGAGAGACAGAGGTCGGGGTTGTTCCATCAGAGAAAAATACTTTTCACATCTGAAATGTGTCACTATATATATTTTGACTTTTGACAAAAAAGAAAGAAAATAAATAAAAGACCAGTCAACATTAAATTCGGTTTGCATTACATGTCAGAACAGATAACTTTAAGTTTATGAATATGAAAGTCAAACAGCTACAATTATGTTGGATTAAACTGTGTGCCATCAAACCAATATATGAGAGTAAAGAACACACAGCATCAAATCAATGAGGATAAAATCTGCATTTTCCCAAACACTTGCACAACCATGCCGTGTCCCTATTATAACATTTGCTGAGGCTGAAAAGTGCCGGTCAAAAGTCATTCATTGTTAATTGGGTCTATTGCACTCTAGTATGGTTGAAAAACTCACACTTCACATTAATTCAATTTTTTCCCCCCAGACTTATTTTGAAAGTCTCACAGACCCCATGAGAATCAAAAGGGTGACTTCTGCAATTCTGAATTTTGTTTACAATACAGAATTGCGCATGACTATATGACAATAACCATTTTCTCCAACCAAAGTGTCAGTGTAGGATATTAAATAACTTGATCGTCTACAAAATGGGATTCCATGTGCTGTGTTTGACAGACTGATGCCACCAAAAGGTATTCAGTGAGACATGTCTTAATATATATCTGCAAAAGAACTGACCTCTTCTACCCAAATCTTTAAGCAATCTATTCCAGTGCAGGTTGAAGAGCCCACTAGTACAGCAGAGGCAATTAGAATAACTTGAAGAATCCATTATGCAGTTCCTAAAACAGAAACCAAAACAAACATAATATGGAAAAAGGTGCCCTTCAGAAAACAAAGACGAAATTAATAGTTGAAATAAGTGAAAACATGAGACAAGTAAGAGTACAACCAGGCACCAGGAACCAAAACAGAGAGGGCACTTCTTGGGAGTCAGTTCTCTGTGTGGTGGCGGTGCCATTGTGTGTGTGTGTGTGTGTGTGTGTGTGTGTGTGTGTGTGTGTGTGTGTGTGTGTGTGTGTGTGTGTGTGTGTGTGTGTGTGTGTGTGTGTGTGTGTGTGTGTTTAAGTGTGTGTGTTTAAAGTTCTGATGTTTGTTGGTTCAGTCTAAAGAGAGCCTCCTTGGGTCCTCAATCCCCTTGACCTTTACGTACTGCGCTGCACTGAAAAGTGGAAGAATGCAGCTTAGTTAACTGACAAGTCAGTTGTGTCAGTACGCGAAACTTGTTTTTCCTCTTCTGGTGTAGTGTGAATCTGGCTCCAGATTCCTTCCTGTTGGCTCCCAGAGCCCTCATCAAAGTATGCCACGCCTTTGAAAGTGCTAGCTGATCAACTAGAAAGTGTCCACCTGTCCCTATGCCAAGAACATCCCAGCTTTTTCGGCAAGCAGTACCAACTGTGGAATTCACAGGATTTAGGAAAAGACAAAAACACAAACATTTTTGACTTCCTCCACTCTAGGCACACAGTATTTAAGAAGCACGGGGGCTTGTTTGCAACACAGAGAGGGAAACAAGGCCCTCTCTCCTTTCCAAAAGCAGAGTGAACAGGGCCTGGTATCATTAAGGTAGGCAGAAGGAAGGGGGCTGGGCGGGAGAGGGTTGAGCGATGGAGGGAGACAAGCCGCACACCGGGCATTGGCCTGCCAACCAGCTTGGCTCAGCTGGCGGTGGCACGCGCCATCAGATCCTCCAGAGCCTTATCCTGGTCATTGTTGTGGACCAGTAGCACCTCTTTAATAGTCTCCCGTTCAAAGCCCATTTCACCAAACCTTGACATCAGCTCAAGAAACTGCAAGGCCTGAGGAAGAAATAAGAATGTGTTACACAATTAAAAAGGGCAAAGTGTATTTCTTCATAATAATTCACGTCGTGTGCTCATAGAGAGAAGATAAAGGATTTGTCTTACTGCCAGCAAGTGCTTAAAATAGCAAACGAATGCAGTCATATGGGACAGATCATGAGGGGAAAACCTACACAGACACCCTGACAGAAAACAGCACAGGGTGGTCAATAAGCTGTCAAGATGTCATTCTACACACGGATGTCCATCAACACGCTTGCAGTCACGTGGCGTGTCACGGGCCGTGTTCCCCCTGTGACGCGTTGGCGACAAAGGGAGTATTTCGGTGCGAGGGCCTGTTGCATTATTACAATTTGTCTTGCTGTAACTAAGCAGCACAACATGAATAAAGTCTTGACATCAATTTGCGTCATACTTTCCAAACATGTTAAATGTTTGGGGATGGCAACTTGCCGGCTGCTCTCAACTGAAAACGGTAAATAAATAAGCCATCAATGATGGATGTGATGTGGTTACAACTCCATTATCAAAAACATGTAAGAATGATAGAACACACCTTTTCCTCTGAACACTTGTACATCTCTAGACACTCCTCCACCGCAACGGCATCAAATCCCCGCTCACACAGACGTCCATGCACAAACAGATAGTCCAGTACCTGCGACACAGTTAATTCAGGTTTATAGCTGTAAAGCCATCGGCATGTTCCTTAACCAGAGGAACCTGTTCATCATCATCACCCCCACTGGACGCTCCCTGGATTGTAGGGAATTGGTTGCATCGATATAATACTTCACATTATGAATACATTGTTTTGGTTCTGACATCAGGAAACGAAAAGGTGTTCGTGTATTCTAGAGTTCACTGTTGAGTGGCACCCCACCTGCTCCACATTCTGCCCTTGTCTCTGCATGGCACGCAAGACTCCCTCATAGGAGTAGCCCATGCCAACGATGGTTTCCACACACTGGCGCTCACTTGGGGTCAGGCTGAGAAGTGCTCCTCCACACGGCAGACCTCCCTGGCCCGCCCCGAGGTTGGTCTTTTGGTGGGGTAAAAAAAAAAACAAAACATATATATATATAAATATATATTATTATACATTTTGCAATAAACTAGACATGCCATGTTGAGATCCCATTTCTAGATAAATACACACCTGTTTCGGAGCTCCGTTCTTAGGGTGGCTGGGTTGGTCCGGGGGAACAATCACGTGGGTCTTTGGGAACGCTGGTGGGCTGCCGTTTACCACGTTACGCCGGGGAACCGGGACTTGAAGGGGGTGGTAGCCCACGGGAGCTGGCTCACTGTCACCGGGATCCGACAGTTTGGGAAATGTAAGCGACCGGATGTTGCAGGGTCGATCGTCTGAGTCCAGGCCTCCTCTGCCCGGGCCCCCTGCTCGATCCATGTCCATCAGACCAACGAAGCCGTTAGGCTTGTGAACAAAGCCCGGTTTCACTTGGTGGCTGGTGTTGGGGTTTGGGGGAGAGCTGCCGTGTACCACTGGCGGTATCTGGGCAGCCTCCGGGGGGGAAATGGAGGGAGGTGGCGGGGGCTGTGGTTGGCTCTGGAGTATATTGCGCAGCTCCTCCCGATCATCTAAAGTCTTGAGTTCCAGCTTGTCGAAAGGGTCCTCTTCCCGTTCAAAGTCAGCCAGGTTGAGGCAATGCACTTGGGGAGTGCAGGGCATGGTCTTCCTCGGCCCCAGGCTGGGTGCTGGGAGTGGGGTGAGGATGTCATTGTGGCTCAGTCCCGCTAGAACGGGGTTGAGTGCGGGAGGAGGCGGGTCCTGGTCGCTTGCGGCTTGTCCCTTCCCGTCTCTGCTGTCAACATCCTGGGTCAAGTTGTCCTGGGTCTCTGCTTCCTGTCTGGCTGCTGCTGCTGCTTCTTCTGCTCTGGCCTCGGCTGCCCGGGCCTCGGCCAGCTCTTGCCCCCAACGCACACTCCTCCTCTCCAGGGAGAAGTCATACTGCAGAAAACCAGAGAGGGAGATCAAAAAAATACCCCTACTGGCAACTATACAACAAATGCTGCTGAACCCCAATCACCCTCTGAGCAAGTGATGTGAGCACAAACATAGCTACATTTCCTTTGTAGAGAAGACTCCCTTGTACTGGAGAAGGATGGTCTAGTGGTTGTAGAGTGTAGAGTAGTAGAGTGATCTTCTAGCATCCTTGAGCAGGATGCCTGCTCCCCAATAGTATGGATGCAAGGGCGCTTTCACACCTAGTTTGTTTGAAGCATTTGTTCCGAACCCTGGTGCAGTTCCCTCTTTAGTTCGGGGTCCTTTGTGAACGCAGATATCGGACTTGGGCGACCAAAACAAGTTGACCGGGGAACAGCTTGTTTGCAGTGAGAACGCAATCTGACTGAACGGACCACCACAACCAACTTTGGCAACACCATAACATACCAGTGATGTCTACTGTGTCTCCATACTTATGTCTTAAAAAAGCTCAAGTGAGCCAAGCTAACCACAAAGGCTACGTCATGTTAGTAGAAGGTAACGGTTAAAAAGATATCTACATGTTTTATCTTTGAAGTATCCGCCTTGTAAAGAGAGAGCAGCTTTTGAATGCAAGTTACCTATAGGCTAACATTCAGTTGATTGTGATGTCTACAAGGCAGGCAAATTCATTACATTTAATAAAACTGGTTAACTAACCATTGTATTGTAAGTATAAGTAAGTACATGAACATACAGCAACTAACCAAGACAACCATAAGCATCACTTGATGCCATTACAAAAGCAAACTGACCTGCAAGTCACTCAGTACGGAACCACAGTCCGGTAAGCAGAACCCAACAGGCAGCCCCACTTTGGCCGGGCAGTGGAACCGCTCATTGATTTTGAAGGGAACGTCTTCAAGGTAACTGATGGGACCTAACGTACGGCAAGGAAAGACTAGAGTTAAGCAAGAACTTCAAAACATGGCCCCATTTTCATTTGAACTAAAATGAATCACTTTGATGGAAATTAAATAGATAAAAATAGTCATTAACCATTGTTGTAGTTGTCCGATCCAGACTTCCTTGCAGCCATTTAGAGATTCTGTAAACGGAAGGCAAATTAAGAAAGGAACAGAAGAGAACATGGCATCATGTAACTGTCTGATTACAGTTAACAGTATTGTATATCATTTCAGTCAGTGATTGATTAGGGTGACCTATAACACTCTTGATAGTCTGCAGGCCCCCATCAGTGTCAGGGCAAATACATGTCACTGATCACAATGAGTGATCAATGTGCATCTCTCGAGATCCCAGTGACCCCAAGATTTAAGCGGGTCTAATTCAGGGCAGACATTCTCTTGTGTTGGCTTATATAAAGACTGTCTTCACGCAGGAAGAAGGTCCGACTAATTCAAAGCTCGAGCACATTCAACATTCAAGACACCAGGGCAAATTGTACTTCATGTTGAAGTTATTTTTAAGGCCATTAGCTCTACGCAGTCCATTGATTTGCTACTGATCTAAAAAAGGTAATCTGGTTATTCAGTCACGCTCTAGCACAGTGAGGTGCTTTATAGTCAAACCTTGTGGGGGTTTTTTAACACAAGGTTTGAATCATTCATCTAGTGACCGATTTGATCTGCTGTTCCTCCAACCTTTAGTCCAGTTTAGTGTCACATTCAACTGGGTACAGCTAATTAATCAATACATAACACATTATGACATATTAAGTGAGTCGCTCATCATAAAGCTATTAACAATTTGATGTATACAACAGGTTGCTAGACAGCTCAAAGTGGATTAACGTACATTATGAAAAACACAATGCAATTAAAATTTACTCAAGTGAAAAGTGAGGTTTGTCTTTGTAAATTCCTGCCCAATGATTGCTCTCTTGAACTAACCATAACACATATGATATTGCATTGTAGTCATTTAAGTAAAATTGGAAAACTTGTATGGCTAGCAAAGCTAATTATAGCTAGGTGACTATAAAACCAATAGTAAACTAATTATCAAGGTAACTTGTGGTACTATGATATACTCGTTTCATTTTTGATTGTAGACGTTTTGGATACACTGTTAACTGCACTTTACTTGAAATTGTGAATGCTGAGCACACATGAGAGCAAACACCTCACCGTGTACCTCATACAATATGCAGAGCATCAATAATGACATTTATGATCTGACAACTGTCGCCTAAGCTATCGGTGTTCAGCTGTGTTTTTAAAATCAGCAACAAGCTGAACTAAACGTACTTACCTTAAACGAGGCGGCTAACACTGAAGCTATGGTGCACCACATTTACAGTGAACGACCATGATTCGGTAAAAACGACGCGGGTTGTTTTAGGGGAAACGCGAACGTTGATGCTAAAGCTTAGCTCTGCTGCTGGCCTGGTGGTGGTTGTGTTGTGACTGGCTGACTCAATGCTGCCACCGCCCATGTAAAACCGACTCCACATTTACACAAACATGTATTATACCAGTATATGCGCGTCTTGCTCTTCCAAAATCCAAACGGTCACTTGCCGAGATGACACCTTGCTTCGAGTCGTTTTTTCGCATGAGTTTTATAGGTATTGAAATCTCTTTCCTACTTCATCGTGGAACGCCATCTTGATTTGTCAACCTTCCTTCCTCGGGTTCCTGGTTGACGTCACCGCTTCACGCAGATGACGAAAGCTCGTTCGCTCGGTGATGGTTCGTTCAAGTACTTTTACAATTTATGACATGAATGTCGACTTCACCTGTTCATTTATATTTTTTGGGCATGTTGTATATTTTGTATGCACACTTTACATGACTTGTCAAATTGAATCTATAGTGTCCCCATCCCTCCCGTGATCGTTTTTAGTTTACTTTTCAGAGTTTTTAAAATGATGCGTTCAAATGCACCTCGGCGACCTCTGTTTTGAATTCGACGGAAACTGCAGTAAACATTTTCATAATCATATTTTTCTCTCGTCTATAACACAATAATACTGTTTTACTGTTTCATGTTAACTAATGTGTTATGTGGCGTTTATTTTCAATTTGGATTTTGTGATCTTCAACTGATATAATGCATCATAACAAAATGTCTGCATTTTAGCTGAACGTTTTATGTAGCCCAATGAATATATCCAAATGAAGTTCACTTCAGAAGATGACTCGTAATATCGACAGTGTGCGCGCACGTCGCGTTCAGCGGCGAACGTGCGTGCGTTTACAGACACGCGCAAAGGTAGCCGGAAGTATCGATGGTCGAAAATCAAAATCGATAAACACACAGTGAATCGCCAACACAGGTATTTCGTTGACTGTCCTTTCCGCGAACACACACTCGAATATTTGCGGCGTTCCGCACTGTCGCTGCGCTGTACGGGATGACAACGGCGAGGACAAAACCTTCCGTCTGAACGAAGTTCCTCGCAGGGTTTAGCTGACGTGGGGAGAAGTTGAGGCTGCCAGAGACAAACAAACACAAGCAGGGATCAGCTGGTTCCAACCAACACGACGAACATGGCAGGCAGGGCGAGCTTCCACTGTTGATTCCACTAATGATGAACGTAATATCTTGATTTCTATGGGTGTTGCTCCATGTCATTTGTCAACATTGGCACACAAAGAATTTGGGAAACAACACGAGGACGAGCCATAGTCCATTACAGAAAACCCACTCTTAGCTGCTGCTGCCGTTTTCCAAGAATAAGCAATACTATGGACCGAAAGTAGTTCTGCTTGAAGTTGTCCACTGTAACGAAACGAATACTTATCAAAGAGCAAGACGTCAGGTAATCATTGCTCAATAACTTCGCCTTTCCCCACAAGGCCCTACATCTCATACTAAGCCATTGAGACACCATAGCCATATTGTCTTGCATATTAAGTGATACGTTCTGTTGTTAGTTGAGCTTGTATGTACCTAAAATGTTCTAGAGTAATTGTAGTCCCTGTTTACATTGTTTGCAAATGCATACCCTTATGTTGTACAGCACACTTTTGATATCAAACACTCGTTCTGTACATGAATCAGATCTGAAAAGGTTTACATGTGTTGATTTTATCTTCAAACGTTCTTATTTGCGTGAGAAGTGGGATTAGAATGGCCCACCAGACAACCCCCAGCTCCCAGAAGGCCCTGATGATGGAGTTGAAGTCTCTTCAGGAGCAGCCAGTGGAGGGATTCCGCATCACACTGGTGGAAGAGTCTGACCTGTACAACTGGGAGGTGGCCATCTTCGGTCCACCAAACACACTCTATGAGGGAGGCTACTTTAAGGTGAGCCAAGCCAAATGTACTCGAGACAGCATTGATAGATAGATATATTTGCATTCAGTGATTTGGCAGATGGTTATATCCAAAGATATAAACGCCTGGGGCGATGTGTTGTCCTTTTCATTGGATGTTTTCTTCTTTTAACAAAAGTAGGCCAATGCGAAGTGAGCAAGATGGGTCTACTGTGTAGTAACAACAATTGTTACAATGCTATATATCAGCATATTTTTCAGGGGGAGATTCGTCAGTGGATTGCATGTGACATAAATAATCTATTTCCAATAACAGATTCAATATTGGATTGGTACTTCTTGGATTGGAGGTTTTTTTCTTTTCTTCTCTTTGTCTGTTTTTGAATAGTTTATTACAAATAAGCAGACACATGTAGTGAACAGGTTACTGTGTGACATGACTCAGTTTGGCTTGTAGAATTGAACAATCGTCTCATTCTACCTACTCCCTAATGCCAATGTTTTTTGGTGGCACCACACATTGGCTCGTTTATTCCCCTAACTGTTCATGCAAAATGATTTGTTTATGTATTTGTCAAACACGATAACATGCAAGTCAGATTTATTGTTCCAGCAGATTAAATTCCTTAATGTAGTAATTTGAACAATTGATCCATTAATCCATTGATAGAACATGTTCAAAATCATAATAATGATAATCAGTTATAGTTGGTTGTCATTCATCAACTAAAATGGCTTCAGCTTCATGCTTCAAATGCTAATATTTGGTCCCGTCAGTCGATTTTCAGATCATCATTAAATTAATAATACATTTTAGTTTTACATGTTAGACAATCAGCTTGGACCATGTTATGATAGCCATGGGCATTTGCCATTATTAGACATGTGATAGAAATGATTAATGGGGAAAAAAAAAACATTTGTCAATCGGTCGACAATGAAAAGCAAGTTGCACCAACAAGTAATATTAACAGTCACGTTTCAGTAGACTAATAACCGATGACGTGTCTGCCTTTTGTTGGATTCCTCTTTCAGGCCCACATCAAGTTCCCAATCGATTACCCGTACTCTCCACCAACCTTCCGCTTCCTCACCAAGATGTGGCACCCCAACATCTACGAGGTGTAACACTCACACAAACTCCCACAGTCACCTTTTTGAACACGCCGTACAGCTTTTCATATACCTCATGAAACAAAGTATGGAATTTCATATGTTGTTGTATGTTCGTATGTATTAGGGCATTAGGGCATTTAGCAGACGCTTTTATCCAAAGCGACTTACAAAAGAGTACATTTGTCATAAGAAGGTGAAACATTTCATTGCTGAAATCTTATAGCATCACTTCCAAATTGCCTTTTATCCATCAAACGATACTACCAAGCAACGCTCTTTAGTTGGTGACTAATGATCTGTGTAAGGCGTTATTCTGAGCTGGTCTGACTGTGAGTCCTGGTTGGTCTCTCCAGAATGGGGATGTTTGCATATCCATCTTGCATCCTCCTGTGGACGACCCTCAGAGTGGAGAACTTCCTTCAGAAAGATGGAATCCCACTCAGAATGTCAGGTAATAACTGCGCCCCTCGTGGATGACATGGAGACCAAAGTGGAGATATACCACCTTGTCATGACTCTTTCTGTCATAATGCTCAATAGAAGTACCTATATTTTACCTATATTTTGTGGGGGGTTCTTTATAGAAAAAGGAAGAGGTCAACTTAGAAAAAAAGAACTATGTATATGAGAGACCTTGCCTAAAAAAGTGTGTGTGTGTGCGTGCGTGTGTGCGTGTGTGTGTGTGCGCGTGTGTGTGTGTTCTCATCCGCAGGACCATTTTACTAAGTGTCATTTCCTTGCTCAATGAGCCCAACACCTTCTCCCCCGCCAACGTGGACGCATCCGT
>OMKI01008468.1:0-10450 GCA_900302315.1 Phycis blennoides | reverse complement strand
GTGTGTGCGTGCGTGTGTGCGTGTGTGTGTGTGCGCGTGTGTGTGTGTTCTCATCCGCAGGACCATTTTACTAAGTGTCATTTCCTTGCTCAATGAGCCCAACACCTTCTCCCCCGCCAACGTGGACGCATCCGTCATGTTTCGTAAGTGGAGGGACAGCAAGGGCAAGGACAAGGAGTACGCCGAGATAATCAGGTACACACCGACAGCAAAGCGCCATCCGGGAACACGGAGCGAGACACCAAGCGACTTGGAATTAAAACCCAGAAAACATGTGCAAAGACGGAATACATGTCTTGACTTATTTATGATGTCAGTCCTACTAATTTCACATGGCCATGTGACTGGGTTTAACTTGCGTAACATTAGCTTGGAGGAGACTGCGGCTCAATACATGTCTGCAAAGGCTCTGATCTTGATAATGTCAAATGATCTGAAGTGCACACGGTCCAATATCTGGTACAATTCTCCTAAAATACTCCTAAAATCCTAAAACCCTGCTATAGGTGACCTATTCTCACCATTACTTTGGTATTACGCCTCAATGTCTTGTAATTCATGATAAAATGATACCACCGGGAAACACAGAGGCCAGGTAGGGGTTAGACCGAGGAGGAACACCGTGACGAGTCGCTAACGTGAAGTTTGTGATGATGGGTTCTCGGTCGCCCGCCTCTCCCCCCCCCTCGGCCCGGCAGGAAGCAGGTGCTGTCCACGGCGGCCGAGGCGGAGCGCGACGGGGTGAAGGTGCCCACCACCCTGGCGGAGTACTGCGTGCAGACCCGGGTGCCGTCCCAGGACAGCAGCTCGGACCTGCTGTACGACGACCTCTACGACGATGACATGGAGGAGGAGGAGGAGGACGAGGACGAGAGCGAGATGGAGTCCGGCGGGGAGGCCAGCACCACGGGGGGCAGCGGCACGTCCACCCGTCGCTACGACAACCAGGACGACTCCGGCAACGAGGACTCATGATGGCCCGACGGGTCCGGTGGTCGCGCTGCAACCCCGCCTCCATTTTTTTTATTTTTGTTTCTTGAAGGGTGTCCGTGTGAGTGTGTGTGGTATGTATTGTGTGTGTGTGTGTGAGACTGGTTCTGATTGAATGTGTTTGTGCTCTTCACGCCTGGCTCACTCATTCTGTCTCCGTCCTGTCTTCGGATCTTCTTCCCTCGCCGTCATTCAGCCAGTCGGCCATTTTGTGTGCCTCTTCAACACAGTAATCTGGCCGCCTGTCCCCAATTTGATTCAATCGCCTCAACCCTGCAAACAATACGTACCTACACACGACACACACATCTGGACCAGCCCCCTGTAGTCACCACTACATCTCTTAGTTCACGGTCTCGTAAGGAGAAAAAAAAAGATATGAGGAAGGACAAATGTGATGAACACGACGGTGAGCTCTCCTGACACAGGATGGAGTATCCCAGGTGTTGCTAAACCCCACATCTCTGCCTCTTAAACCTCAGGGCCTCTGCAAACTCTATGCCAGGAGAGGAATAAGTCAAAGTAAAAAAACAAAACCTCCTCGCCTTCATTTTCTGTTACCTTTGTCTCTGTGGGCGCAGTAAGAGGACAGAGATTCATTTAAAAATACAATCCCAGCGCAGTTTTGTGGAGACTGACGGTCCAGATTAGAGCCATTTTGTTTTTGGTTCTTGCCGAGTCAAAAATCGGGACATTTAAAGAAACTTTGCACTCTGTGAATTTCTCGATTCCACTCAATATTGTTACTTTTTGTGCTTCTGTGATTAAATGAAACCCGACCCTTTGTTATCCCAAATAGGACAGAATAACGTATGTTGAGTGACAGAAACTTGACAAACATTCAACCGCTTTATTGCTATTCATTTGAACAAAAGTACCCGTTGTTTGTGTTTGTGTTTTTGTGTGCGCGTGTGTGTGTGTGCGCGCGCATGTGTGTGCGCACGCATGCGTGCACCTACCTTCTATTATTTGAGTTTTACTTATGCCTTTCTCCACTTTGCCTCTCCTGCAGCTGGTTGGACATCTTGTCACATTACAGTTGGCTGAATTAACCCCAATGGTTTGTCACCTTGACAAACCATTCACATGGCCTGTGTTCTGTAACGGTGGCCTGCACTGGGTGTGGATTTTACCGGTTTAGTTTAAATCTCTCCGCAGCCTGAACTGAGAATCATGATGTGACTAATTGTGTTAAAGGAATTATCTATCCTAACAATGGAAGCCATGCTGTTTTTAAGTTATCCTGTTTGACTTTTTTTTTTTTGGTAACGTTTTGATTCTAGTCATCACATTTGCAGATCCAAGGACCTGGCATACCTTTTTATTACACACATACACACACACGTGCATACACACATGGATGGACTTACTGCCAAGGAAATCCAGTTGGTCGACGAAGATCAACAAACTTTTAAGTGCTATGGAGTGAGTGATGCATGTAGAAGGCTCTCTCCTTGTTAGTCTCCTGGAAAAGAAATGGAACTTGTGACTCTTGACTGTGAAACAAAATGCTTTATCTTCCATATTGCTCACCGCATTTGGGACACTATGGTGAATGAGGGAGGACCTCCTGCTCACCAAACTGGGACAGTCGTGGATCTAGTGGTCATTCAGATTACAGGGAGTGGCTCTGCACCACCTCCTCGTCTAGTGGTCATTCAGATTACAGGGAGTGGCTCTGCACCACCTCCTCGTCTAGTGGTCATTCAGATTACATGGAGTGGCTCTGCACCACCTCCTCGCCCAAGAGCAGAAGACCGATATCGATTCACGGTGGAGGACTGATGAGCATTAGGAGAATACGTTTTTCACAACCCATTTCCATGTTATATTCAGAGAGTAGAACCAGCAGTAGTCAATACGTTCCTCTCTAGGGCTGGTCCTCAGCATAGCTGAGGAAAAGAGGACATGTTCTATCTTAGAGGTCACCCTTTTTTGTAACTTGTATGTTGCCTTTTTTGTTTGGTTTTGTTTCTTTAGAATGTAGAGACTATGAAAAGGTTCCCGACACCCCACAGACACACCCATTACACATACACAAACTATTATCTATTTGAGCAAACATTAGAAAAATATATGGAATATATATATATATATATATATATCTCCATCTGTTGGGGTAGGTCAATGGTGGATTCACTTGATTCTCTCCATGAGTGTGTATTGGGAGCATGTATTTTCTCTCTTGATGCCTTTATGAGGATGATGGCTGCACACTTTTTGGACTGAGGACTGATGAAGGCACCCACAATCGTACGCGTTCACTTGGCCTTGTTTGATTGTCTGATACTTCATTTTGTTTTGTTTGCGAGAATACAAATGTCACATGAAATTTATATTGTATGAAATACATTGTTGGGGTTATGTTTGTGATTTTAGCGTCAGCATTTGGCTGACATGCCGTTGGACATTGACAATGCATTGAGGGGTTTTGGCTTGATAAAGGGGGGGAACTAATGCAAAAGAAACATACAGCATACAATTATTGTGAAATGTTGGCAATTTATCCAAATAAAATAGTTTGTCATTGGAGTACTTTGTAATAGGTTTTCCCCTTGTTTGTCATTATGTAGATATTTGTTTCAAGTGATATAGGAACTGCTTCAATCCATTAAAATCATCCTTTTACAGGAGATAAATACAGAAATGTGGCGGACAAAATGGTGTCGACACTGTCTGGAGGAGCAGACTCCAACTAGGGCTATTTCTTGCTAAAAACGTGTTTTTACTGTGTGTCTCTCGTCTCTGTTGGTAAAATTGAGTTGTTGCTTTTCCTTGATGTCTTGTACACAGAAGCCCAGCAGTGACTCATTACAATGGAGGGAAATGTACTAGCAGTATCCGGCACTAATCCCAACCATATCACAGTAGAATAAGTAATTAATTTACTTGGATTGAATTTATTAAGAAACGTGTGCCTATTGAGACACATGTCTGTTACATTTTATTTTATTATATAACCCAACGATGAGGGCATTGTCCTAGCCTCCATGTTTCTCTGCAGATCGTTTCGCAATATTCATTGTGAAATGCAAAACAATACCAGGATGGTTTCCAGAGGCTAATATTGTCCAGCCAGCAACTATATTGTGTTAACTGGAATTAAATGTTAAAAAGTTGCATTCTTCTAACATTCTAACATTAGTGAATCATTTTTGCATCAAGAACTAGTGGTGGAATTGAGTACTCCTTTAACCAATTCATACAAACTGAAACGGTAGAGCCCACAATAGCAGCATTTATATAGACCAGCACATTACTCATATTCTCATGGTTGCCCAGTTGGTTTGCTTCTGATCATACAGAGGAACTGCAAATAACAGCGCAAGTCAATATCATTTACATTATCTACTTGAAATAACGTAATACTACCTTAGATCCAACAGAACCAAAACATGTGTCTGAAAGGGTCAGTCAAACATAAATTATTCAACTTATACTGGAGACTCCAGTACAAACAAGCCTGAGGTCCCAGTACATAATCGGACTCTTTCTGCATAGGCACCCTGTCAGTGCTCTGCAGCGTCTCTAGGTTAGGTGTTTGTGTGCTGCCCTCAAGGTGTCCTGAAGGTCTTTGTACAGTGCCAAGGAGCAGGCCTCTTCCAGAGGGGCCCAGCGGTAGTCCTGGTGCTCATCAGACAGAGTCACGGCCGCCTCTGGGTCTCTCAGCTCGGCCAGCCAGTATAACACCTCCTTGGGTTTCCCCCGCACCTCGTACCGGAGCTCCTGTACAAAGTTGTCGACCACCCGAAGATGCTCGGAGCCCAGGCCCGCCTCCTCCTTGGTCTCCCTCAGGGCTGTGGTGAGGTCATCCTCCCCCGGGTCGACATGACCTGGTCATAGCCGAGAACAAAGACCAAAGTTGGAGTGATAGTGGTTTGGTTGTATAGATATCAGTGGTATGGTTTGATCATTCCACATATACCTAAACTGTAAAACTATTATACCTTTAGGTGGGGTCCAGTGGTGTTCCCCGTATGACGTCTGCAAGAGAAGGTACTCAATGTTGTTTGGAGGAGGTATAGACTTGGCTAAGCGACGGAAAACTATGAAGCCACATGCTCGCAGTGCCGCCATCCTGGGAGGAAATCACAGTGAAAGTCAATCAGTACTTCACCTGACAAAAAGTAAATATCAATAAGGAAGTATAGTCAGGTATTGTATTGTTTTATGAAGACTGTCGCACCCGAAGGTTCACGAAAAAAACAATACTCGAAAACAACAAACAAGCTAAAAATGTATATATAATACAGTGCGTGTATAAATATATATATTTATACATGACATCAGTATTGTTAGCGGGGATTGTGCTTGAATGACGCAAAGACGTACTACATAGGCTACCTTTATAATGCACCAACTTTAATTTGTATAAATTATGTTATATGATACAAATGCTTGCAACTTACAATGATTGACTGTGCTATGCCTTGCTTGGACTGCGGTTTATGCGATGAAGTCGTGTTTGATGTGAAACGAGAACAGCAAAACACTTCATCAGCTTCATCAGCTTCACACGGCACATAGAAAACTAGTGGGTTACCTAGAAATAACTCCGGTTTGTAAAGCAAACTACAATATATGGTTCCACTTTTTTATTCCAACATTTATTTATTGCAACCGGTATGGGATAGTATAGTACGGTATTAATGGCATTATATGAATTATACTGAATACGGATACATATCTGCGAACTATGACCATTTATGTGTCTTTATAACAAATTGAAGAAATGAGTAAATTAGAAATTAATGAATGACTTAATAATTGTCTTCATACATTAGCTAAATGCATAGACTATATAAAATGTTGAATCATGACAAAATACACTGCTTTTTGCTAGACTGCTTTCGCGCCTCTGGGTGACAGTGATAAGAAATGTACGCTGCGTAGTCAACGTATACCTGCCTGCGAGTTACAGATAACGATAAACTCAGGGTCTGGCCTCTTTCCCCAAAGGCTGTCAGTGCTCTTGTTGGGCTTTGAACAGGAAACAGCGTTGCTGAGAGCCAAGGTAAAGAAATTAAACTTTTAAAAACGGGTAAAATATATTAGAATAATTCACGCAGTTTAGCTGAATAAAGAACATAATTTAGACAGAAAAAGATATTGGTAGGCCTATTACAATACTATAATTTTGGGAGTATAAGTGTCTGTGGACAATTATTGCAATAAGACCATTGAAATATCTTATTGCAATAAGAGCATAATCATACAGTAGCTTGACATATCTTACATCGTATGTTCTGCTCTAGTTTATCTTGAGGCTACTCCAAGTGGGGTTCGTGCTTTCTCAATCACAAAGCAATCACTCTCACTGGTTCATACCACTTTGATATGTATATGTATACATTACAGATAAGGTCACAGTTTAAAGCATTTAGATATTTTAGTTTTTTATGTCATGTTATTTTTAAGCATGGTTTGCTCTGAGGTTCTCATCACTAGAAGCCCAGTGCTTGTGTTGGAAAAGCGGACAGATGTACAGCCATATCTCCTGCATTGAACTCAGTCTCTCACACTATGCTAAAGATGTTTCTCTGTTGGTCCAAAGACCTTGAGACCAGGATAGCATGTATACTTGATAGATTTTGGGTCGAACACATTTGTTCTTAAAAAGCTGAACTTCATGTGAGTTGCAAAATGGAATGCCCCTGACGACAGTGCTTGAGATGCAAAGTGTGACATTATTTATTCTGATATTCTCGCTGAGCCTAAAAAAAAGGGAAACCTCAGATACCTTTAAGAAAGAAGAAGATTCACAAGGTTGTGATCTAGCAGTGCTGTGAGATAATTGAACACAGAATAAGAGGTATTCTTTATAATGATACCTGACTCTTTGGGCTTGTACCCAGTGTTTTGGAGCATTGTCTCGGGCCATGGAAGGGAAGGAGGATACCAATGGAAATGCCAAAGGAAAAGCTCACCTTGTGGGGACGAAGGAGGAGCTGATTAAAGCCAAACGCTCCTTCAGAACACTCGATGGAAGGGACGTGTTGATCATCTACCACCAAGGAATCTTCTACGCTATGGACTCTCACTGTTATCGTGAGTAACATTTGAAGCCACATTTGAGAGATGGAACAGAAGATAATGCTCATTTGCTTTTAGTTGTAAGACATGGTGCTATGAGGGAGAGTGAAGAGGACGGTGTAATTATCTGTCATCCTTTATTCTTATAACTAGTCATTTATAATCCCATAATTTACCATGATTTACCAAACACTGCATCCGGTCAGCAGGCTGCTTTGCTTACTTCACAATGCACTGATTATTGTGTCACCCTTCAACCAGATGCGGCAGGAGCCCTGCAGAATGGGGACATCGAAGTAAGTGTTCCCATGGATTTGTGATTATAGATACTCCTCTTATCTATCCAGAGGACATTTCAAACTAAATCTAATTGACGATATAACGCCAGGAAGAACTCCACAGACGCAATGCCTTTGCCTCGCCTATGTTAAAACGTTTTGAGAAGTAACATTTCTTTGTGTGCCCCAGTGAGAGATGCACAAACACTTTGCACGTTAGTTGTTAGTTAGTCTCTGGAAATACGTTTTTTTTTATTTTCTAAGATAATTCAATTACAGAGGATGTTCTTTTATTTTGTTTGTTTTCAATGTTGTCGCCGCTCTCGCAGGAATTGGGCGGCAAGCTGTGCATCATTTGTCCAAACCACAAGTACAAAATTACGTTGGCCGGCGGGGAGGGGATATACAAGTTCACTGACCCCAGCGTGAAACCGCCCGTGGCCAGGTGGTTCTCTAAGGGCCCGAAGCAGAGGGTCCATTCAGTCACCGAGGCCGACGGTGAGGTGTACGTCAAGCTGTCGGAGGACCCTCAGTGGTGGGACTCTGACTTCTTCCAGGGAGAGGGCGGCAAAAGGGAGAGGGACAAAATCAAGGAGGAATTGGCCAAAGCCTCAGAGAAGAAGTCCTGAAAGCAGGGGTTGCACCAGTACATCGGCCACACCGATTCGTGCGATATTGGCACCCTGTAGATAGCATGAAAATGGTTGACGTGACGTGGCTGATATTATCTAATATTTCAGAAAAAAAACTGTTTAATCTATTTTCTTTGTGTATATCCTCCCGTGCAGCTGCATTTTGTATTGAAAAATAATCTGGAAGTGATCATGATGGGAAAATAATCCATTTTGTTTACCTTGAGAGGCCTCTGAGTACCACATTGGCCAAGACATTCCATGTCGGTTCATCACTTCTTGAAAGTGATGCTGTATCAATAAAAAAGTTTCAACAGACTCACAATCAGCACTGTCCTTGTCATTTGCTGAAAGTAAAGAAAAATGCACCATCTTGTAACATCATTTGTCTCATTGACGGGGGGGGGGGGGGGGCAGTGAAAGGCTGTGATTGTGCTTTGGCTCTGGAGTGACCGCGGGCTGCAAGATGCCTGCGGAGGCCTGCATGGGCCTGCCCCGCGTGTGTAGGGGGGCCGGCATCACGCTTTTCTCTGACCCACAGACAAACCACGGGAGACCTCACACACCACGCACGCACACACACACACACACACAGACACACACAGACACACACACACACACACACACACACGCGACAGGCCCTCAGGCCGCACTGCCGAACGAGGAACACGGGAGAACAACGATTCTCTTGCAGGACAAACAACAAGACAACCGTCACCAGATGGTCGTTTTGCATGAGGGTCAAACGGAGGGGTCAGCGAGCAGGAACAACAGAAGGCGGAGCAAACGGCGAACGCTGCTTGCGTCCGTGTTATGGACAGTGTATATTATATTTAAACGTTTCCATTGAGGCCTCTGCAGGTAAGGTAGTGTTGTACGGAAACAGCTGTTGATGGGCCGCTGGATCCCCAGATGACTGTGTGTCTTTCATGGCACTGAAGGGACACGTAGGTCTCTGGACCGACACCATGCCACCATGCATGCTCCAGAAGTAGTGGCACTGACCTTCAAGAAATAATGGCATATAGGCCTATAAATTACTTCATGGGACATTAAGCGCGACTGTTGTTTGACCCCGCATGCATAATGGTCAGCACATTAAAACTGGACCTTCCCTTCTCTGTAATTGCTGTGCAGTAAGGCATGGTCCTGCATCTCTCCCGAAGGCCCATTGCAATATGACATCAGAGATCTCCTTTTGTCCCGTTGTCAGGCAGTTCGTCTAATTTACAGCAAGCGGTCAGTGCAGTGTCTGTAATTCAGAACCAACAAACAATGACACGCAATTTATAGCGATTGGCTGCAGTTGTATGGCGCTGTAAACAGTTGGATTTATTTGATGTCGAAAAACGGGTTGGAAAATCCCCCGAGCCGCCCTAAAGGGGCACAATAACGTAGGTTTCCCGATGGCACTTTAACGGGCAAATCGTGAACGCGTGTGTGTGTGTGTGTGTGTGTGTCAGTGTGCGTGCGTGTGTGTCTGTGTGTATGTGCTGAGTCAGGCGCGAGCCCTCTCCCCGGTAGGCTGCTCTGTCTCCCATTTCTCCCCCGCTGTCGCTCTCGCTCTCCAAGCCAGATCTTCTTATTTCACTTTGACAGAAATACTTATGTTGAGGGGGGGGGGCGTGATTCTTAACGGAATAACCGGTGGTATGGACTGGGACATGGAGGTGCACGGATTTATCGTTTAGCGTCGTTTTCTGTTTTTCTTGAACCGAATGACAACTTGTTCCCCCGTATCGCCTGATGTTGACTGGCTGAAGCGAAGCGCCGTGGACAGACTCGGCTGGCGGCGCTCCGATGCGCATCTGCGGTCAGGACGTTTTTTTTTGTCCCCCCTTGTTCTTTAAAGGTTCGCTTTCATGGTCGAAAGAGAGACACACATGCGAGTGAACTGCGAAACTCTCCGGCCGTGATTCACCGAGCCCCATGCCACAGATGAGAGGGATTAAGAAAGCAAGCGGAACCGCGACTCATTGCGGAAAAGCCTTTGACTGCAGACTCATGTGAAAACGCACCGTGGAGAACGTGCTCCACGGCGGCATAGAGAGAGAAAACCCCACAATGTAAGTTGCTTAAAGATAACGTCCTATCTCATTAGAATGTCTCTTGATACACGCGGTTTTCCCCGAATATATTACTATAGTAACACAATAATGATACAATAATAATGCAATAATAATGCAATACAAATCATAATACTGTACCAAAATGTATATTTGATTTATTATCATATTACTTAGCATAATTGGTGTTATTATGATCAATTATAATAATGATGCCCTGAAGTGTAAGCAAAATTAGAGGCAAACAGTAAAGCCTGTCATATTTTACAGTACTTCCATTCTTCAAATAACTAGCTCGTTATTTTCTCAATGGCACTACATGATGCGCTGTCCGCGTGATACACATTAACACTAAAAGGGAGGTCAGAGTGCGGCTGGCATCCGATTTATAAATCACAACCCCCCCCCACCCCCCCCCACCCGAAAAGCACCCCCAACCGCTGGTCGCTCT
>OMKI01008458.1:0-11631 GCA_900302315.1 Phycis blennoides | reverse complement strand
GGGTTAAAGAGAAAAAGATGGGGAAACACGACATGTGAGGAGGAGGTCCAGAAAGAAAAGACCTGAGGATGAAGTAAGCTAGAGGAGAGAGAAAATGAAGGACAGAGTCAGCGAAGGGGAGGAGAGAGGGAGGCAGGTCATCTGAGGTGAGAGAGGTTCTGAAACAGATGGACCCGGGCCTCTCTGCTCCTCTCTGTGGTCCTGGCCCACGCTACTGGACTTCAGCCCCACAAACACGCCCATTCTTTCATTTGAGCCTCTTGCAAACAAAATGAACTAATTGCATCTGAAACATCACTGAACCCACACATGCACGCACACATACACACACAACCAATATATCACAACTATATCACAATGGTCAGCAGGAGACTCCAGTACACACACACACCCAGCCTCTCTGGGGGTCTCTGCTAGAGGCCGAACCACTCGGTGACCCCTGCCCTCCGGGGGTCTCCCCGCTGCCTCTGCTTCTCGTCCTCCATGAACTGCTTCTGCATCTCCTCCATGGAGCCCTCTCCCACCTCCGAGCTCTTCTCCACAAAGACGTCCGGGAACACAAACGTCTGGTCCTGAGCCTGCAGAGGTGGGGGGGGGGGCAGAGGGAGAGGGGAGAGATTTTCATCCAGGTTAACTTATTACAAAAGTAACACAGAGCAGCTCCATCTAACATAAATATGTATAATTTGTGCTCAACTTAAATACCACAGAAGAGTGTAGAGGGCTATGCTTTATACTCTCTGGCTTCAAGTTATACAAAATCACCCTCTCTCTCCGCCTCACTCCCTCTCTCGCTCGTTCAAGATGTCATCTATTATTTAGTCTCTGGCCATGTCTAATGCATAACTGGCTGCCATAGAGTACAGTATGTACGCCTCACGCACGCACACGCACACACACAGGTCAATGGGGACAGATGTACCAGTTGCATAATGCACTGACTGCAATCATGAATCTGGGCTGCGTCGTTTTAATAGGTAGACCTAATACATGATCACAACCTCTGATTAACAATACAAACCATGTCATTGATGTCACACTTATAGCAGATGCTACATGCAGGCAGCACATACAGAATAATAAGATCATAAGAGGAATCTGTGGTGTATAGGTGTGGAAACAAGTTATAAAAAAAACTGTATGGGTCTTAAATAGAAACTAATATCCACACACACACACACACACACATTATATATATATATGTGTGTGTGTGTGTGTGTGTGTGTGTGTGTGTGTGTGTGTGTGTGTGTGTGTGTGTGTGTGTGTGTGTGTGTGGATGGATATTAGTTTTTATTTAAGACCCATAGTTATTTTTTTTTATAACTTGTTTCCACACCTATACATATACATATATATATATATATACACATATATATATATACACATACACAAAGTATATACAACATCAATACAAAATCTAAATATAGCCAGTGGGCAGAGTCACAGGCTGCACCCACAGTCCATTTGAGAAGCCATCTTGTCTTCACACGCTAACACTTTCAACATGCTGGCCGTGCAGCCAGCACTATCGTTTTTACACCACAGAACCACCCTCCTCCATTCTGCTGCTGTGATGTGTGTCACAAACTAAAAACAAACACAACAAACTGAAACTTCAGATTCTGTGAATACAATTAACAATTTAGCCCGATATGTATAATATATAGTTTGGGCCCAGTTTGTAGCCGGTTTAACCATACAAAAGTGACCAAATAGCATGGTTTGATCCTCAATACTAAAGTGATGGACAAAAGGGATGTTCCTGACAACTTCCCTGGCGGTTCACCAGATGGTACAGTAATGACCAGTGGCTAATCCAAGTGGCTAAAAATGGTCAGAAAAAGTAGTATGTACTATGTATGTAATAGTATGTTGTAGTATGCATGTAGTATGTATGTATGTTATAGTATGTTGTAGTAAGAGTGCCATTAAATGCTTAAACTAATACTACAGGCTAAAACACTTTGACATTGTTAAGATATGTCTATTGGTGATGTACAACATGTACTGTCTGGTGTAGTAGCGCCGCAAAAATAAACTTGATTTCTGTAGACACTGCTAAGTCACACAGAGACATTGCTGCAGTAGTTACAATAGTTTAACAGGAGTGTCTTCAAATCACTGTAGCATCAACCACATGCATCAGATAGTAGTTCCAAACCCATTTGACAGCAACAGGGGGGTTCTGTCTCAGAATCACTGCATATTAAATGTTTGCAATGCTCCTCTAGTGAGAAATCAGTTACTTGGTAAGACGACACACATTTCCGCCGGGCCAGCAGCCTGGCGAATCCAGAATGCACTTTGGCTTTGTGGTCTTGGGGTATGAGCTGCGTGCAGCTGCCAGGGAGTTCCCTCATCCAAGAGGAAACGGCCCGAGAGTCACTGTTCACCTGGCTGAGTTGGTCTGCTCTGGCAGCGGGGAGCCGAGATGTATCTGAAGCATCTAGGTTAAAAGAAACAGTCCCAGAGCAGTCCAGCAGCAATTCATTGGACATTCCTTTGTTTCTCTGCGTATAGACTTGCTAGCCTCAGCGATAGCTGCACACCAAAGGGTTTCTTTCTTTCTTTTTTTTAGGTTTGGGACTTTGAGTTTTTCTCCGAAAGCTCGGCATACTGGATCGAGAAGCAGCAGCAGAAGCCTGGCATCGGGTGGTGAAGCCACAGGTCCTGCTGCCAGGCTGACTCTCTGAGGCGCGTGACCACATCTCTATTCCCGCAGTTGTTGTTATGAAGTGACGCTCGGAATTTGATTGCACGTTTGGCATTATGCATCATAGCAGCATCCTGCAAAACGTCTCTCACAATTGATAATAAATACTGTGGTGCATATCGTTAAAATACATCTCATTGATTTATTACATTTCTAAATGTAACTTTTACAGATTGTTGCATCCTGATGATTAGAGGGGTAGTGAAATGGAGCAGATCACAGGAAGCCTGCCACCACCGCCAGTAACCATTTGTAAATAACATTAAAGTACAATATAAAACATATTGGAAAAATAAACCCTGGAATTAATTGTCAATTGATGCCGTTTATAGTACAGTAAGTCAATGTTGTCGATGTTTTATAACCACGGCAAAGTGTTTTAGCCTTAGTTATTCCTTTTATATAATGTTTTTATTACAAAATCCTACTTCACATGAGGCTGAAAAGTGTGCCATGCATTATTCCAGTGTAATGTCCATGTAAGGTATGTAACCAGCACTCTGCCACAGCAGCCAACCCAGCGCCCGGCAGGCCGCTGACAGTGTGCTCCACCTCAGTTCAGTTCAGCATGAGGACGCAGAGGGGGTGGATGCTCTTCACTGTGCAGACTGACTTCAGTGTGATGCAGCGCCGTGGCAACCAGAGGGGCCTCGTGCCCAGCCGGGCCCCAGCCGTCAGCCGAGCCTGGCCGTGGTTGTTGTTCCAGCTCTAACTCAGACAGGTTCACGTGAAGACCCACTGGTCATGACCGCAGTTACTGACTCAGGTGAACAACCTTTGTTTTTATTTTGTAGAAATGTAATTATTAAATTCATGATTTTATGTTTTGGGAAACTGCACTTGTGCTCTGTAGTGCGTGACATGCTTTTGCAATTTATATAGAAGTGCTTTTCTCAGAGAAAAAATACGTTAGCAATAAATCGACTAGTATCTACTACCAAACACAGCAACGAGTCATTTCAACATTTTTAAGAAATTTGGTGGGTGTGTTATGGATACATCCCTATCTGATATTTTAAGGTAATTTTGTGTTTTTAGATATTGTTGTCCATTGTTGTCCATTACTTTAATTGCAGTTAATCTAAGTGCAGAACAGAAGGAGCCTCGTCTCCATAACAGAGATGCACATAAGTCCAGGTCAAGTCTCCTATGGTTGTGATGGGGGGCACTGATCCCACGTCATCATGACTGACATTGATTCTGACTGCACACACATTGAGCCTGTAGTGACCCATCAGATACCATCTGTTGTCATCCTTCACTACCACTCAGAATATCAGGCTTCAGCCCCTTTCCAAACTCTGTTCAGAATGAATACCGTCAGTGGATACAAACAACATGACTGAATTGTATGCAATATAACAAATGTACTATTGTATTATAAATGTTTGTTAAATGTTAACTAAAGTAATGTTTTATTTGAAATAGTGTATGTGTTTGGTGTATGTTCACCATATTAGGGGACTGTGAAAATGAGCATCAACACAGGAGAAGGAATCTGTAAAAGTGTGGTTACCATTTAATGTGATTGAGTCAGGCCAACACACGCTCACTTGCACACTAAGGATAGGAGCTACAAAACAAATGATACCATAGACTGTATGGATAATACACACCAAACACCGATCCAAGCCAACATATAATCATAGTTTATTATACATAGTATAGTGTGATACGCTCTGCACGTATCCATAAGCAGACAGACAAACGGACAGCTACGCTGTGCTCGAGTCTCTTAACTCCGTAGTGGTAACTAAGCTTTGGATAACAAATAACAAGTTAGACAACTCAAAGCACATTAATGAATTGTGTGTATGTTGAATAAATAGTTAAACAGATTTTACTGTGTGGTTTGGGATTGTTTATGAAAATATATGCGGTCGCCAATGTATGCATTAATACACAGCTTATGACTGATGTTAGTCATCTGAGGCTGCGCAAAACAGTGGCATAAGGTAACACAAGGAATGACATTCAAGTCCTAAATCTTGAGTATGAGTCAAGTCTCAAGTAATTTGAGGGCAGGTCTCAAGTCAGGTCTCAAGTCACTGTGTGTGCAACTTAAGTGCGTCTCGAGGTCAAGTTGCAAACTCGACTCCCCATCTCTGCTACATCATAGACTCAAAACAACTCTGCCCGGCAAGATTTACGGCTGCTGTCAATTGGCTAAGTCAACTAACAAGAAACAGTGATTGGCTAAACTCAGGGCACCCAGGAGGGAATTTCGCTTGACTGTTCTGTGAGTGATCTCTCACACACAGTGGGCAGCTTGGCCATTGCCCTGGACTTCAAAAACCACCCGAAGAGCATCAAAGTCTTGCAAAAAATATACATATCCAACTTGCCAAGAGATGTTTTCAAAGTTAACTCTAGCTTTCTTACCCACTCATCTGCACAAATTTAGGAAAAAATATGTGAACATAACTAGGGCTGCTGATTTGTCAATCTATTCGAATGCCAGATAATGTATCAAGTCTAATTTATGAATTTTGAAGTAATTTATCAAGTACAAATTACAAAAATGTGTTGCAGTTCAATTCAAATAATTGGTTTGTGGCTCATTATAAAAGGAATAGTTTAGTTTTTCGTCACTGGCTGTCAGAGAAAGCAAGCCCAATTAAGACATCACTTAGATTTTTAGACTAAATGATTAATCAACACTAGAACTGCCATCAGGGGGTAATTTTGACCACTGGTAACTATAAAAAGATTTTTGTAAAACTCTCAACCAAGTTTTACAATTGGCCTTTCATGAAACTTCTCAAATATGTCATGTTTACGTGTGTTCTTACAATTCAGAAATGATATCAGAAGTTTACAAGCAATTTTGCAACTTAATATGCTGTCAACACGACCACCCAACCCTAACCCTGGCTGCAAGGCCACAGTGGTCTTTATTCAGCAGGCATTGCAAAGGCGCAGGGCAATACAACTAATAATGAAATCTACAGCAGATTACATTATTACTAAATTGAAGTAACTGCACCAAAATAACAAATGGTATTAATAATAACAATAACTGATATTTATATAGCGCCTTTCAAGGGACCGAAGGACACTTATGAAGGGGACAAACAAGGTGACACAGTCAGGTGACAGAGTTAAGACCGCAGGCCTTGTGACATAGCTATGTTTTTAGGTGCCTTCTGAAAGTGCTGATGGAAGCGGCGTTGCAGATCTCAGTGGGGATAGAGTTCAGAGAGTGGGGGCTGCCACAGCTCTGTCCCCAGGTCGGCCAGCCGTATTACAGTATTACGGTTCTTACTCCCAGTGATGTACATTCATCTCACAGTGTAAGCACAATAAACCTCTCCATTGGGCCGCCTACTGGTATACTACATGTTTATATAAACACAAACATATGTCAGTAATGGAAATGACATCTGATATTACAAAATTGCCTCCCGCAATTACCGTAACACCTGAATATATCACCTTGTTTGCTACTAATAAAGCAATGTTAAACATTATTATTGTCATAAAAATGCTTGCATACTTTTGGGTTTATTGGTAAGCAAAAATGGATCGCACGTCGGCCTATGTTTCTGTACGTATACATATAAGCAAAACTAATGATTTGGACTAGGCCAATTTGCAAGACCAGGCCTATACGCAATTAAAAAAATTATTAACATAAGAAAAAGGATTAAAATATAATAAAGTACAAAAAACTGCAGGGAAAAGAGCTTTGGCAGAGTTGTTGGATATTTCATGGCTTCCCAAGAACATACCTGATTTTACAGAATTTGCAACACTTATTACTACTGGCAACAGCGACGATAGTAGTTAATTCATTGTTTTTATTGGGCATTTACCACAGACTCGTCGCTTACACCCCTGGCAGTTGTCAACTGTTTTGTTCCAGGCACATCTGGCACCCTGACACTGGCGTCTTTTGGGTGCTGGCACAGACAGTGGTTACTGGGCAGAGCGCAGGCGCTTTGTGTGACGCCACTTCCTTTTCCACTGTCCTGGTTACCTTTTGATCCATGATTAGTTCCCTTATCAGCAGTAAAATGGATTTATTCCTCGGGATTGTTTTGCCTGTGTGATACCAGCATGGGGAAGCAAGTTGTATAATACAGCAACAGGCCATCTGAGAGTGCAATCTTTCAATGTATAGTTCTTAACGTCATCTGGTCCATAATGTCAACGCCCACTTCTGTTTTATTATAGTAGGGAATGCTTCCTGGCAGTTTCTGTTCAGTAGCCATCAATTGCTACTGTTAGTAGGGAGATCTTTGTATTTGCTGTTGCCTGGTAAATTGAGAGTGTGGTGTTTCTATACTTCATGAGAATGGTTGAAAAGCATTGTTGGTTCAGTGCCAGTGGGCATTTCCCTGCACTTTTTACTCATTGTTCCAACCAAGGCAGTTTTGTGGGCCAAAAAGTTGGTCGCCAGAGCGATTGATTGGCGTGACGGTTGGGACATTTTGTTGTGACATTTTGACACTAAAAGGTTTGGTCAGTTTCATGACAACAATGTCCAGCAGCCGTTCTCTAGGTGGCCTATTTACACATTTTCATAAATAAGGAATGGCATTCCATTTGTATTGGTATCAACATCCCAGATTTGATTCCACACTTGTCAGGTTTAAAGCAAAAACGCAGTTTTGTAGGGAAAAGTTGTTTGTCCGCAGTGATATTCTCCCCAAAACTTAACTTGGCAGTTTTGTATACATTGTTGAAATAGCTCAGATACCGATGCAAATGTGCTTGTCTCTGGCATCTTTGTGTTTTTTTTTTTTTTCATTGTACTACTCTGGCCTGAATCAACCCGGTTTACACAGATGGCCTATTATTTGAAATGAATACTATATGACTATTAGTTATTCATGGTTCTAACTCGTTTCGTCTTGAAATTTGACGGTCAAATAAGGACATCTATAGCCTCACTATACTACCAACTGAGCCATAGCTGTTTATATTGTTTTTTTCAATAACCGAAAAGCCAGTTGTTGTGCTACACTTTTTGGTCGCTAACAGCCATAATGAATGCATTCTAAGAAGTTATATATATACATATATATATATGTATATATTTGCTTCTTTTATTGGTTTATCTGCATTCATTTGTTAATGTTTTAAGTGCTACATTAAGTGACATCACAACATTGTGGCGTTGTCTCTCGTTAGTTAGGACTTGCCTGTGAAGCTGGGCTCGTAAATTGATTAGATCTTTTAAGTTGTTGTGCCTAGAATGTCTACAAAGACCTGTATCAATGTTATCAGTGCTATCTGCTAATGGTAAATGGATACGTTTTCTAGGCATGTTTCCATTATTAGTAGCTGACTACCTTTTTCAGGCAAAGCAGTGAAAGTTGATGATACCTAAACCACTGGTAAATCAACATGACCTATTATTAATCAATGAGAGCCAAGCAGCCACTGATGGTTGTATAACAATGGCGGCATGGCATATGATTTTTCTATCTACCGTTTTTCTGTCCTTCTTTCGCCGGTCATGTGTACTGACGTTCACATAGTTTCTGTGTTTTATTTCTACTTGTCAAATACCCCAATCAAATACTACAGCTTATGAGACTAATGTGGCAAGTTGTTTTACTTACTATAGTATATATACTATAACCTACATATGCGAATGATGCAAACCCCTTAGGCGGCTATTCAAGCAGGCATTATTGATTATTATATTATTGTTTCACTTTGTGTTGACAAATGTAGAATACTTATTTTCAGTCGCTTTCGCTGATGGCATGGTTAAAATGGTTAAAATGGAAATATAATGCATGCATGCAGAAGTCCAATAAAACACAAAATACATACATATACTATAACAAAAATGTAGAGCTAGATCATCTTGAGTTTTTATTTTTCAAAAGCCGCCGAGAGTCCAGCAGACTCCTGCGGCAGTGCAGTTCAACGTACCATCTAGTGGCATCATGCTGTCACTGCGGCAGAACACGGGCAACGCCGTCAAAATGACCGTGGCGGTGGAGGTACTTCAGTGGTTCCGGTGTTTCTAATGCTAATCTACTATAACAAAGAATCAGCAGCAGCCCTAAACATTCCCCAAGCAGCGGCCATGGCTGCTTTTGGTTAGGCTCTCAGACACTAGGTAATCTTCATATAAGGTGTTCTAACAGTTATCTTTCCCACCACCAATGTGTCAAATATGGATGATTTCCATTGGCGTTCATCAAAATAGTGTAGCCCTAATGACAACATGGGGTACGTAAAATGAAACTTTGGTTGACATTGGCAAGTTTTGCCTGTTAACACTACATACATCTCAAGCTCGTTCAATAGCATTTGACAAGTAGCGCATTAGCAAGTTTTTGACGTGATCAACTCAACCAACACAAATGACTTAAATGCACCATGGTGGTTTTAACAGAGATACAAGTCAATCATATGTTTTAAACATTTAACTAGAATGTGTCTAATCTATCAGAAAAACATGTTTTATTGAAACAAAGTAAATAAGAGTGGAATAGAGCAGGCCGGACATCAGATTAGCTGTTTGTACCAGCTATTGCCAGTGGACTTTTGGAACGACCACATAATGAGGTCCTACAGGAGTAGCTTATAAAGCAGCAGTGGCTGCTAAGCTCTCTCCCTTCATCCATCCAAATAAGACCATTACGAAAACTTCCAGTCTGGCCAGCATATCTTACATAAGACTACATGAGTGTGGTGACTAAGGTCTCAAGGCTTTGATACCATTGCTGCAGACCCTCGCACATCCCATAATCAAACCAGGAGTCACCCTGCATTCTTGAAGTGATGTCGGGCTCCGAAGCCCCAGACCCCCCAGACACAGGAGCCCTACTGCTCCAGTCACAGCCTCAGTGTGGAGCAGCTGGTTGGGCCAAGGGGCCTGAGAGAGGGAGAGAGCAGTCAAACCCCTGGGAAGCACCTAGAGAGTTGCAAGCAACCTCCCTGCCAAGGATCCATGTCTCTTTCTCCCTCACTCTCACTGCCCTGCCCCGTCATCGAGGAAAGCAACACAATCTACAACACAAACACCGGCCAAGCTGTGGAGTCTGGCCAAGGCTCGTTTACAATAAGAGTCACATGAAGAGGAAGGAGACAGAGGCGGAGGGGAGCGGCTGTGTGTAGAGGAAGGAAAAGAAGAAAGTGAGAAGTGATGGCGGCTAAGGATAGAAGGGTGGAGGCAACAACGCCATCAAGATACTCCATGTGTCCACCTCCCCCAGTGCTGTCACTAGTAGGAATGGGAAGCGGCGGGAAGCAAATGATTTTTGAGTGCCTTTATGATGTGTATTGCCATTCTGTAAATATTGTAACAACATTAATTTTGCAATCTTATATTTTATGTTTATGTTTAAAGTTGAGGGTTCAGGTCTGCCGTTTTCTTCTAAATGAATGGCTGAACAGAACATTGTACAGCATAGTGCTAGCCGTATTGCGGAACCAAAGATTCCCGATAGTTTTTTCCCGTCCAGACTAAATCGGAGCGAGCAGCCAGACAGGGCCCGGGCCAACTGAGCACAACACTGTCGCATGACAATCCCCGCTGACGCCATCCAGCACTGGACGGCTCTCGTAAACACCGTCAGAGATCAACGGCCCGGAGTGATTCACACAAAGACAACGTTAAAGCTATGATCCGAGATCTAAATCAACACAGACTTGTTATACAAGTCTACACGTCACGTGTGTGGCAACACACACATCATCTGCGTGTGTGTGTCTCCATGCTCATGTGCATCCCATGTGTATATGCGGTTTGAATATGGAAGCATGATGCTGCAGTGTGTGTGTGTGTGTGTGTGTGTGTGTGTGTGTGTGGAGGGGGGGGTGTACATGTGTGCATTCATGCGTAAGAGTGTGTGATATCACTTGTGAGTGTGATGACATAGCGGGGGGGGACATAACGAGACTCAGTGTGCTGGCTGACAGCATCAATATCTTCTGCTGTAATATATACAGGCAGAGCAGCACACAGCAAGCTGCTGTTATACAGCACACCAAGAACCGCCAGATATTAACACTCACTGCCTCACCTCTGTCTCCCTCCCTCTCTCCCCCCCACCTCTGTCTCCCCTCCCTCTCTCCCCCCACCTCTGTTCTCCCCCCACCTCGGTCCACCATCCCTCCTTCCTCCTCCCTCTACCTCTGTCTCCCCTCCCTCTCTCCCCCCACCTCTGTCCTCCCTCCACCTCGGTCCACCATCCCTCCTTCCTCCTCCCTCTACCTCTGTCTCCCCTCCCTCTCTCCCCCTACCTCTGTCTCCCCTCCCTCTCTCCCCCCACCTCTGTCCTCCCTCTACCTCTGTCTCCCCTCCCTCTCTCCCCCCACCTCTGTCCTCCCCCCACCTCTGTCCTCCCTCTACCTCTGTCCTCCCTTCAACTCAGTCTTCACTCCATCTCTGTCCTGCATCCCTCTCCCACCACGCATGTCCTCCCTTCCTCCCCCTCTCCCTCCATCTCTGGTCTCCCTCCACAATGGTCCTCCCTCCCTCCCCCAGAGACAATTATTATGATGATTAATACTATTATTCCAGTATGTGCTGTGTACGTTCACAGCTTGTATGTAAGAAGCATGAAGAGGAGTGAATGAAAGAACAAGGGAGGGCGTGAGTTTATATTGTGAGGGTATATGTGTGGGTGATCTATCGAGGAGTGCAGATAGACAGCCCGCCGGCCAAGCCACAGTCCACACGACGCCCCGCTGGGGCTGAAGCCTCGTGTCCATCAAAGCTCTGGGTTTTCCACAGAGAAGGACCGGGGGGATTTTCCATGGCCTGGCAGCATCTCCTGCATGCTCTCCTGAAGCGCCACGGCCGTCCAGGCCCACTGGAGCAGGGTGTGAACGCATGGTGCTTACGCAGGTTGGCACGCCGCGACACCCAAAGGCCAGTTTCCCTCCACGGGGAAAGAGGAGGCCGGGCTGGGGGCTGTAGGTGGGCGGGGGGGGGGGGGGGCCCAAAT
>OMKI01008455.1:5932-23927 GCA_900302315.1 Phycis blennoides | reverse complement strand
CCGCCGCTGCCCGGCCCGGCGGGTCACCCCGGCGGGGCCTTCGGCTCGGGCTACGGCGCCGTCCCGGAGCAGCAGCCGCCGCCGGCATATCCCCTTTACCCGGCCGTGCCCGCCGCGTTCCCCTCCGCGTTCCCCGCCCACGCGGGAGCAGCCTATTCCGACCCTCCACCGCGGAGCATTTCCCCGTACGGACCGCCAGGTCACTTCTCGGGCTCCCGCGTTAACCACCCTCCTCCTCCTCCTCCCCCGGCGGCGCCGTTTCCCCCGGCGGCGGCGGCCCCGTTTCCTCCTCCCCCGACGGCCCCGTTTCCCCCGCCGTCTGCGCCGATGTTTAACCCCGCCCCTTCCGCCCCGCCTTCGTTTGACTACGGCTCCGACCTGCCAACATATAACCTGCCGTCGTTCATGTCGGGGGCGGACACCGACTTTCTGTCCCAACAGAATGAAGAACCGCCGTCATACTTGTCTATATTCCCCCCGCCAACCACTGATAAACCTGCAAAATAAGTTCCCGGGAACAGCTCCAGTCTGCTCATTTTCAAACTTTACTTCCATGGGAGTAACTGATGATTGGTGGAAATGCAATTGAAAGGTTATTTATATACCTTTTTAATATGCAACCTATAGTTCATGAATGCAAAACATTTATACATGCAAGTCAAAAAAAACAACCTTGTTCAATGTCTGGAATGGGGAAAGAAGCTTAAGGTCAGAGGTCACCCAGGGTCCTTTGAGCAACAGATGAAGAAGATACCTGATGTTTATAATTAATTGTTCTGTTTCTAGCCTAACCCTGGCTTGAACTACAATTGTCGTTCTCTTCTCTGGGTTGCCACTAAGGGCTCATCCATGGCCAGTGATAAACAAACACCATGTGGTCCTCGACTGCAGTCGCGTGTGTGACATCAATAGCCCTAGAATAGCCAATTATATACTGTCGTTAAGACTATATTTGGCTATGCTTGTCCTGATGAACTTGGTGAATTAAGATTCAGTTGTATGCCTGCTGAAATATGTAACCAGTGAACATGCCCTTGTTTGACATTGTAAGGTTTTAAACAAGGTTGATAAGTAATATACTAAATGGGTGTTTTAAAGTAGGCGATGGCTTGAACTAGAATTGCCTTTTAAACTCAAATGAATGCCTTAGCCTCACAGAAATACCTCTGGCATAAGCCTATATATATGTGTTATTTTTGTTAGTTTCTCTGTGCGTATTAATACAACAAATATATATTTTAAGATGTGTTTATCCTTTCTTAAATTGCTTGCATTTTGCATTAGCAATACATAATGCATTTCAATTTATCAATTAATTGTATTTTAAGATTGTACCCCTGAAAATACAATAAAAAAAACAGTTCTACAACATCCATATCCAGATTCACTGTGCTTCTACTTGCACATGTGGGGGCAGTTTTCAGATGACCCCCATTCAGAATGCAGTTACAGGTAGTATTTTAGTGATTGATTCTTGCACACACGTAACGTGTCCCCTGAAGAGCTTAAAATTACTTGTGGTTGTACATTCAAGCTTTATTGCCACAGTAGCCTACTCATTAAATCATCACACAGCCCAAAGCTTAGAAATAAAAACAGGGCATGGACTTGTTAAGGATGTGATGCAAGGTGTGAACCTTGCGTGAATTTCGATTGCAATAGGTTGCAACACTTTACAGTTTTACAATTTCCTTTAAGAGGTGCATATGAGACCAGAACTAAACTAACTCACACATCGCCACCACTGTGAACTTGGAAGACTAGACTAGCATTTATCATCTAAAAATATGTCTTCGGTAAAACACCTTTCCTTAGTGTATGACTTGCCAATCGCGAAAGGAGGCTTTACAGAAGGAGACGACATAAAAGGAACATTTACTTTTGAGTTAAAGAAAGATACAAAAGTACAAAGTATTTGTATTAAAGCGAAAGGGGACGCCAATGCAGAGTGGAGTAATAGAGATGGGGATTCTCCCAAGGGTCAACATGTGCATGAAAGATTTTTCAAAGTAAAAGTGTATGTTACTCCTAACGGTAAGACATCCGGTACATGAAAATATAATTTAGGCTTATGTTAATTGTACTTTTTAAAATAACTGACATATATTGTTAATGCATAAATGCATCTACATGTGTGTACCTTTGTGATTCATTTTCACAACACTCTTTTTTTCTTGCAGAAACTGTGATTCCGAAAGGCATTCACAGACATAATTTCAGGGTTAAAATACCACAGATGATGTGAGGAGGCTTTACCTTTGGCATTGCTTAATAATTATCATTATATCACCTTATTAAATTGCAAAACAAACTTTAGATTGGCTTTATCAAGCTATAATCATACTGTATTGTTCTCAATTCCTCACAGTAGTCTGCCGTCATCCTTCAAGTGTGATAGTGGGACGATTGTTTACACACTTGAAGCCAAAATTGCCAGACGATTGCGAATGGATAGTAAAGTGCAGCTTGAGTTTAACTTGTTTTCTAGATTAAGTTACAACATTTACCACCTCATGGTAAGAGAAACTGTGTTTATTTGACTGTCTAAATGATGTCCATGTTTACATCGAAACATAGAAAACCATGATGTAGGCCTTAGCTGTAGTGTTAAATTCAATAGATAAATAAAATAAACAATATTTTATATCTTTACAGTCTCAGGCTAGTATAGTGGAAAAAAACGTGGGGTTTTTTTCCAAAGGGCTGGTCCAAATGACTGCCAACATGGAGAGGGGGGCATATGCACCAGGTGAGATCAATGCAACATACGTTCTGTTTTGGCATATAGCCTAATTGTTTTTTAATACCGCAGCAGCTGTATGAGTCAGTGTCACTAAAAAGACCAAAACATGTAATCATGCGTCCCTCTACATTAGGTGAACAATTGGTTGTCGTTGCAAATGTCAAGAATTCCTCGAGCAAAGAAATTACACCAAAATACGCTCTAAGGCAGATCGTGACGACCCGTTTTAAACGCAACACGATTTCCAGCACAAAGGTTCTCATCAGAGCGTCGGGTAGGGTGATCGAACCCAAAACACAGAAGAGAGTCATTTGCTCTGTGCAGATTCCCGCCGACGCGGCGCCAAGTATTGGCAACTGCAAGACCCTCTCCGTGGAGTACTTCCTAAAGGTATGACGTCCGGTTTACCAGCAGCTCACGGCAACGTTAGCGATTTCGGCAACCGTGGTGACACATCACCCGTGTTTTTTTTTCACCTGAAAACGTCGACGTACACCATCACGACAGTTGCTTGTGTTTGTATGTTGTAGGTGTATTTGGACGTCCAATTTACTCTTGCGCCCGAGATCACATTTCCCCTGCTCATCGTTCCGCCTGGCGTGATTGCTTCCCACCAGACGGCTGGAGCGGTGGGTCTCCACACACCCGGGACAACGGTCGGACACCAAGGCAGTAGCCTCCTTCCTTTCTCCCCTCCCACCTTCCCCACTCCGTGTCCTGATGGGCCGCTGCATTTACCCCACGGAGTGCCGCCGTACCCGGCCTTTCCCGCGCACGCGGCTAACCCACTGCCACAGCAGATCCATCCATTTCCAGTGGCGTGGCCCTCCGCCCCCCCTCCATCTGCATCGATGAGCGCCCCGCGTTTCCAGGGACATCCTCCGCCATACACACAAGTATTTTCCCACCTGACCACTTGAACACTTGAACACTTTGGGTGGCTTTATTAGGAGGGTAGACCCATCTTGTGACTGTAAATTGTGCATATTTTCTACATTTAAATGCATCTTATACTTGTACTCACAGTAAGAAAGGATAACGGATAATGGCTAAAATAGCAGAGTAGTCCCAACAAGCAAGTGGAGAAAATAGTGTATTTGCTGCAAGAACAGATGTGAAGCAACTCTGGGTGGCTTCCCTACCCCCTGAAACGGCCAGGTGGCGCCAGAGGGTCGTCACATATACTGGATTTAGATACAACCGTATTTTGTATTGGCCATAGCCAATTAGCCATACAGCTAACATTTACTTTTTTTTTTTTAATACACAATATTATTGTAATATATATTTTTTGTATACAAGTATTGTCTAATGTATGGATTGCATGTTATTTTCATTTATTATTTAATCTTTTCCAATTGGGCCTGTACCTGATGTATTGGTATAAATAAGGATTTTGATTTCCAGCGTGTGCTTAAGTCCTCTGCTTGGCAAAATACGTATAAATAAGGTTGTAGGCATGGCAGTTCCTTTGTTTGA
The DNA here is from genome assembly GCA_900302315.1 of Phycis blennoides. Classification (NCBI taxonomy): domain Eukaryota; kingdom Metazoa; phylum Chordata; class Actinopteri; order Gadiformes; family Phycidae; genus Phycis; species Phycis blennoides. The sequence continues at coordinate 19,705 of OMKI01008455.1, read as the reverse complement.
TGAGACCTCGCCTTTCATTGTAATCCATACAGTAAACAGTGCTTCCTGCTGGGGTGGTTTGTGTGGACCTTTGAATATGATGCATAGTGTTACTTTCTTTAACTAGCCAATGATATAAAGTCTGACTTCTTGATACGAACAATGAACGGATAAATATCATGTAGCATACATTGCTCTTGGTAGGCCTACCTCATAATTGCGACCACAACAAATGTAAGCTTCCCTTAGCTTTGTTTGTTTTGACTTTTAGCCTGTTGACTTTTGGCTATGTAGTTGTGGAATTCTTTGAGTATGTTCAAAATTAGTGGACGTGTGAAGTGTAATCAAAGCATTATCCACCAGCTGTTCCTACAAATTACCAGTTCCTACACACAAGGGATACATTATTGTGTAGACCAACTAGGCCATGTGCAGTAGTTAGTTGGCTTGTTTTGACTAACATAGTTTTGATGTAAGGAGACACTTTCATCCAAACTGACTCACAGGGAGGTTCACACTGCAGAGCATGTCTTCTCCTGCCTCTACCTCCTCAGCCAAGCTTGAAGAGGTCTTCAGGTGGTGCAGCACCTCTGTGGCAGAAGTTGCGCAGAACAGCAGGGCTGTCTGGGGGGGGCCATGTGGTTCCCTGGTCAGTCACACACAGGTCAAGGCATCTTTCAGTCTGTATAGGGGCCTGCGGAGCACCACGCCCAGTTTGACCTGTTCAATGACATTTAATTCCAGAATATTACATGTTGTGACATGTGCATAGGCCTATATGATGTATATGTTACGCAATTGTTTACAAATCACACACACAAATATGACCTAAATAAATAAATCTGACCAAATATAAACTACAAGTTGCAAAGACATGAGCAATGACTACTACAAATTACATAAGAAATTAGCAACATTGTAGCAAACATAACAAAAAGCAAAACAAAACCATTACAGCCACTAGAATCCCCTGAACAAATGCCTTTTTGTACTGATTTGTCTTTACCACGTATTCTCACTTCAAATAGTTGGGAAAAACAACACGTGACTATCCAGGGCCCAAAGCCGTCCCATATCTCAACTTAATGTGTTGACGAGTCCATTCAAATCGGACTGGTGTTTTCTCTGTAAAACAGATTTACGCGCTTCGGGTCTAATTGGTAGTCCATGGGCTTCCGACAGCAGAGTGGACTGTGGACTATGGACTGTGGACTGTGGGGGTTAGCAGCCCCGGCTAACCCCCACAGTCCACTAATTCCCTTCAACGTAGAGGCGTTCAGGCATAACAAAAAGTGTCCCCTAACTTGTTTCTTTCTTGTGTTCATCAGAATACATTGGGGGCTCACCCACGGACGTTCGCCAAAACAGGGCTCACCTAATAACTGCATAATAATAACTATAAAATTAATTTCTTAAATTTTACCTCACATGCGCATCATAGTTGAAGCCATTCGGCCGGTGCATGCAGGCAACAACACTGATTGGAGGACAGAAGACTCATTTGCATACACGTTCACACACGCCCTTCAATGTCGGCGGCTGCGTGCTGCGTGCTGGAGTGACTGCAGCATCTCTCCACTGGTCTGCTCAACTTCCAGCCTCCGCAATGGTCAAATCTGTCGTCCCACTCTGTGTTTTTGCAGCGCTCATTTGCAATGGTAAGAGTTGATATTTTCGTGTAGGATTTTTGGTTGATAGAGCTGCCTTCGAATGTGTTGTCATGGGGCTGGATCGTGCATTGGGGATTGCATGTGGGACTAATTTAGGTGTAAAGTGATAGCGATAATCCTTTGCATGTTCATGCTTAATCGACCGAACATTGAACAACTCCCCAGATCATGTGGCTGGCTGTACTTGAAATGTAAAGTTGACAAATACACTTGGTGCGTCTCGTACATTGGTGTGCATCAATAGGATAGCATTAGCTTTGTTGACAGGGCAGACCGCGGTTGTGCTGTCATTACCTCCATCACTGAAAGACGAAAGTAACCCTCTGGCAATTATGCTGGTGATGATGGTCATTATCATTATAGTCTTCATCATACACTCCTGAAAAGTTCAAATTGGAATCATCCCGAAATCAAACGTTTTTGATCAAGATTGTTCAAACAGGGGACACATAGAGGGTTTCTTCCCGCACAGCTTACCCCTTTTAAGCGATTCTAAGTTCCAACTACGTTTACATGGTCCATGTTTGGTCTATGCTTGTTTTGCCCTCAATCAATCAAACGCATAATGATGCATAAGTAATAGTAAATAGCATGTTATAAATACAACGGACAAAATGTAATTTTTTTATGTAAAATAACCCATCAGGTTCTAAAGAATGAGTGGAGCATGCATGGCACGGATAGTTCCACACTTAGTGGTTTGATTCTCACTGGCAACTCATCACATTGTTTGATATATGTTTTTGTATATGTATTCTTGTAACTCCACCAACAGAGGCATCCGGCTTCATGATCCGGAACAAGCTGCTGGGGAAATGTCTTCAGGCCCAGGTAGGACGTCCCCATGGCAGGGTCTCCACGGTGGACTGTAGTCCCAACAACCCCTTTCAAGAGTGGCGCTGGCACGCTGGGAGTCAAGCCCTCGAAAACGACCACACGGGGCAGTGTCTGACTGCTCCCGCAGAACAGTACGAGGGTATACATCTTCAACCCTGTGTTGACAGGCCAGAGGATGAGAATACAGGCCCCGGAGATGCAGAGAAGGACAGGGGGGTGATGAAGATCAACCAAGCATGGTCCTGCTCCAGAAGAGGTCACCTGACACTGCAAGGCAAGGGTGTTCACCTCATCGCCACAAAAGACTCTGTTTTGGTATTTCTGTCCAAGGAGCATAAGCAGGTAACGCCCGCTAAGCATTTCATAATAATAATGATAATGATAATTATGATGAGAATAATATTAATGCATTCTATTTTAAGCCACTTTCCAAGATGCACAAAAACAACACTTTACATAGATTTAATCAAACTATATACCAAATAAGTGAAAAGATATTATTGTCATTAGGTACATTATGTAGGCTACATACATACATACATGCATGCATACAAGAAATGCCTAGAATCGGTGGAATAGTGTATACCATTTTTTTCACATTTACACAGATTTTGTCCATGCTTGCTGTTGATCATTTACCATATTATAACTTTATTTCGTCTGTCCTCTTAGCATGGAAACAGGTGGCTGACACTAGACAACCAGACGGTGTGCAGTGAGAGAGACGACAGCCGTCACCACACGATGGGTGTGGGGGAACCTTTGCATCTTGTGGTCTCTCCGAGTGTCATCTCCAGTATAACGCCTCAACAGAGTAAGATTCACAAACACACACACACACACACACACACACACCATACCTTACAGGTTAAGTATGTCAGTCAGTCAGAGTTATTGTGTTGTTTCATCACCTGTTTGTCAACACAAAATGAATACATGTCATGATACAAATGTGTAAGTAGTATTTTGCAGAATATACTTCCTCAAATGTATCAAATATGTCATTCATGAAATTAAACCATTAGGACAGTAAAGCACAATTGTGGAGTTATGTTGATGTTATATTTTGCCTCGTATAGAGTGATGACATTGTCCACATAATTGCACTTTCAGTTGGAGATGTAATGGGCCCTGATAATTATCAGAAGGACCCAGTTTCTGAACCAGTCCCTTTGTCTATGAGCACAAAACCACCAGTGGATCCCACCATGGTATTCTTCACTATGGATTACGGTGAGTTCATTGATTTTGTGGGTTACTTTTTTGTTTGGTTATGAAGAGTCAAACGCGTTACTTACTAACCTGATGTGGATTTACAAGCATGCACTGTGACAACAGCAGCAAAATTATATTAGAATTATCATGGTTTTCAATAAGTTTGCATTTGAGTCAGAAATTACATTATGTTAAGATAGATTGAAAGCTTTATTCAATATTATTTGTGGTTAAAATGTGTAATCCACAAAAGTTATTGTCTATTAAAGAAAACTATTTGATATCCTAAATACAGCATTGAATTTAACTGGATCCCATAAATTGTTTAAATTGTCTGAGTTTATCTGTGCTGTGCTGCCTTCCACCGTTAGGAGGTGTCATGAAAAAGAGAAGCCATTCCTATTCTATGGTGGATGCATTGTGAGAGGCGGCCTTCATTTGTGGCGTCAGAGTCTCAAATGAGGTTTAATACAACAAAAGGATTTGCCGTTGGCAGGTACTTCAACGCGGCTCCGCGTGGTGAAGTAATCCTGGTGGTTGTTGTTTGTCCGCGTTTGCGTTTTTTTTTTTTTTACTGCAGGAATGAGCTGGAAGGTAACCATGTTGGTGCTCAGCTCGCTGGCTCTGGTGCTGGGGACTGTGATCCTCATCCTCAACGTTCACACCAACAGGTAAAGCCGCACTTTCCCCCCCCCGAGTTGTGCTTCACGCCTTCATCGCGTCGCAACCTGTCCCGACGCGCCTGCCATCAAAACGCTTTTGTACACGATTCGTTTCCATGATCAAAGCGAGGCGAAGGGACTCGTAACCTTTTGACTCGTTGAGCACGCCCTCGCTGGTGTATACGTTCCATGACTCATGACAAACCCCGAATCTGCACTTTTCAAATCAAATGTCGGCCAATCGGCAGAGTCTACATATGATTGGTCACGGTGTTGACGAGCTTTTGCGGGGGGGTTTTGGTTTGTCGCCTTCTTCTTCTTCTTCTTCTTCTACTTGTTGCCATGCCAGGAGGAAGAAGGTGGTGTGCGTGTTGAAGTCCTACTCTCCGAGGGAAGAGGTGAGCCTTCCTGGGTCTCCGGTGCCCAGTGAGAGGGCCTCGCTCACCAGGCACGCCATGCGCCTCCCACACTCCTCTCCCTCACTACGGGGAGAGATCCTGATTGAGTGGAAAGACGGCACTGTTACTCCCCTTTACGAAGGTTGAATGGCTGAGTGGCTAAGCTCCAAGTAGCATCTGTGGCGCTAAGGTAAATGTGTGTGTGTGTGCGCGTGCGTGTGTGTGTGTGTGTGTGCACGTGTGTGTGTGTGTGTGTGTTACACGCGCACGTGTGTGGGATGCATATATATAGTGATGAATTGCCTGCTACCTGACAAGACTTATGCTCAGCAGATGTAGTGTGCCGGGTTTCATTCCAAAAGCAATGTACTTCCACACACACGTTGAAGCAGATTTAACCCGACTACCATCGGTGGCTAGTAATCTGGCACACGAGAGATATGGCAGGAGGTTGAGATGCTCGCTTTAGTTTTTTACTGTAATAATATTATTAAACCTGAGTTGATTTTAAAAAACAATATCTATTTTTGTAGCAGGGCCAGGCATGGCTTTTTTTTCACAGCATTAACCAACTAGGTGTAATGGAATTAAAAGTGCCTTGGAATCCGTCTCTTGAAGTAGTAAGTTTGAGGAGACTGTGAATAACTACTAGTTTATGTAATGTCGTTTTTTTTATGTATTCTACATAAACGCTAGATGGACTAGATATTTAAGTAATCTGTAACAGATTGTTGATCCTAATGTTTTTAGGTTGCTCGAAGATTGTGTTTAAACTTGTTTTAGTGACTAATGCACTTGCCATACTGACTAACTGTGTGAACTGTTGCTTGACGCACTTTATCATTGGTGATTTGTCACGTCTCACCTTCACTCTCACTCTCACCTCAACAAGTGAGTCCTTCTCTGAACATGTGTGCCAGATGTTTAACGGCATAATAATATATACTAATTCTTAATAAAACATTTGAAATCATAGTGTCTTTTTTTTGTGGCATTGCTCATGTTTCAATACATGCCATATTTGTCTTCCAAAAAAGGAATGGAGAAAGTTATCAGGGAAGGGTGGGTGATTTGTGGCAACACTTGTGCAACTTCCCTCGATGTTGTGGTTGTTGTTGTTGTTGTTGTTGTTGTTGTTGGAGCGGACACGTTAACTATAGCCTGATGAGGATTTTTGGGAAACCTGGCATTCCCCTGTGGCACGGAAATTTCCCAGCAGGAGGAGTTTAAACAACACAGGCGAACATGTTTTTACGTTTGAGAGCAGCCGGGGTGTTACAGAGGAAGCTCATTTGCTAGCTGCCTTTTGCTTTGCTTTGAAAAAAAAAATAAGGAGCAGATCCCATGCTTGAAGGAACATGTGTAAGACAACATTTACTGTACACTGTCGCATAGACACAATTGTTCCTTGAGAAGACCTAAGCCTAATTGCTTAAATCCCCCCTCGGCGATGAACAAAGTATACTTCCATCCACTTTCCAAATCACATCCTCCCATGGTGTTGTCTAACCCACATACATTGGCGTCGGAGAAGGGATTGGTTTTACGGCACGCTGCCAAACCTCATCCTTGTGCCTCACACACTTTCGGATCCTCGTCAACATGTTTGCAACATGTTGCCGATTACGTCGCTAAGTTGCTTGATGCCTGTGTTTTTAGCTCAGGACCCGCGGAGGAGAAGCTGTACATTTCATGTGTGAAGAATTGCCTTCAGGACGGGCACATAGTCCATGGGAAAGACGGCGTTGAGATGTGCGTCTTGCATTGTCACTTTTTTTTTTTTTTTAGAAGTAACTACTATGAAGTCTGGGAGCATATTGCCATGCCAATGCTCAACCCTGATGATGTTAACGGTTGCTGACAATTTACTTATGCATGTCCCTACCTGAAAATATTTGGGGTTCTTACATGTTCTCACACCAAACCAGTCTAGCAAGACTTGATTGCCTACTACCAAATAAACATGGTTATCTTCTGACACAGAAAAGGCATGCACTGATTGACAGAACACACTGGTGATGAATCGGGTAAAGGGGCATTTAGCAGATGCTTTTGTCCAAAGCGACTCCAAAGCGACCATCAGTACATTTGTGGGGTTTGACATGTGGAGGAGGGGGATCAAGGGGATCGAACCACTGACCCTACGGTTAGTGGATGACCCGCTCTGTCCACCCGCTCTACCCACTGAGCTACTGCCGCCCCACATCAGGTGCCTCTCTTCCATGTTAGCATGTAGTTTATGTACATGGAATGTGTAAGATAATGGCTTGCTAAGGACCACCTACATTCTAATTACCCCACGTTGAGCCACATACTGGTATCAGGCCCACATCTAACAGCACTGAAAGTTTACTGAGGGCCCTACCAGCAACTGTACCCTACCCCCCCCATCACACACACACACGAAACTCCATTTCCACATTAACATTCAACTACCATGGACACATGCATTGCATACATATCCCTCAAAACAGATGTTATTGTTACATTCTGCCAAAAGCAGACAACAGCATGCAATGGGTCAGCTCTTAGTGCCGGTGATGCTGAGCTCTCATTTGAAGATCACAAAGGCTGTTGCTGAGCTTCTCCGTTGGCACATATGGTCTGCACATTAACTTTTTATTACTTTTTTTTCACATTACGCTTGACACCCCTTAAGTGTTTCCTACGCAGCTTACCAGGACAGTCTAGGACTGAGACACACACAACATATAGTTGTAGGCCGGTGGAGGTTGCCTGAACCTAAACACTTTTCTACCCCGTCTTTCGACTTTTTTACCTGGACTTGTATCACAAGTTTGCCTTTCACTTGATTGCTTGGCCATATTGTGTGTCTTTTCAAAGAAAGAATCACTGTGCACTTTTCCAACAGATGTTTTTTTTTTACAATTAGCTTGTCCACTCTGTGAAGACATGCAGGGCTCCTTTGGTGAGTGAAGTTCACATGATCCTCCTAAAAATGGTGCCGGTGTTTTGGGCACTGCTGCACCCTAGATCCAGTGGTACTGGGAACGCATGCTGCCATGTGGACACACAGCGCTGGCAGGGGTTTCAACATTCATCACCAGGGTGCAGTGAGGTCATCTCTCCACGCCACGGCAAAACAAGACTCATTCAAAGGGCAGCCGGTACTGAGTCCCAAGGGCAGCTCCAAAACCCAAATGACTACCTTGGTTCTTGTGTTTCTCACCATCCGCATCAAGACTTCCAAAGCAGCCAATGTGAGCTTTGTCCTGCTTTAGCCCTTAGGAGCTATGTGGCTTGCTCCCGCACACAAAACAGATCGGTCTGTTTGCTATGGTGAGTCAGTGCGACTATTAAGCCTGGCGCTGTCTTAATAGTGCCATGCCCATTAGGTGATTGGTCTGATACCAACAGCCTACAGCAGTTCAAATGGACCAAATCCCACTGGTGTGTTTTATCGTGTTTTATTGCCTAATGTGTAGAATTTGTGGCCTCTTATGTCCTTAGGGCAGTGGGGCCCAACTAAAAGTTCCCTTCCTACACAATGTCTTTTGGATGTGGTTTTGATGATTGTTTTCCTTCAGCAGGGATCGTTGTACATGTTTACATGTATAGTGTACTGCTACATCATGAATTTGTTCTCCCCACTACATCCCTGTCCTGACAGGCAGTTGACCCGAAATAGTGGCATTTTGACTGAAGTATAATGACTGGTTACATTACAGTTATATTGGTTCTATGTATGGAAGATGTCACTTGTTGTGGCCACTGGGCCTGGCCAATCCGGGATTTCCATGGCCTCCAGACGACAAAAGAGAATTTGCACACAGACACACCACAACCATATTTATAGCCGGTGACGATGTGAAATTGCTAACCTAATGACGTGTAACTGTAGTCACTGTAAATCACTTTGGATAAAAGGGTCTCCTAAATTGCCTCATAGTTGTTGTGGCATCGTGGTATAATTATCCTCATTCATAGAACTCTAGTAGCACTACAACCATTTGGTGGTCATCAGGTAGCTACCCTGTGAAATGGTAAGATGTGAATAGTAGGAGACAAAAGATCACATAATAGTGCCGGTATATTACTATCCTAAAGGTATGAGGTGGAGCGTTTAACACATCTTAGCTCTGCCAGATCCACTTCGACATATTTGCATACAACTGTAGTTTTTTTTCAAGTCAGTTCATATAATGCTGTCATTATTCAAAGCACAGCCTTCTGATGTGTATATGGCAAGTAAATCATTTTATATAATTAGCTTAGGAGCATGAAAGAGACATGAAAGAGATATAGAGATGTGTGTGTGTGTGTGTGTGTGCGTGTGTGTGTGTGTGTGTGTGTGTGTGTGTGTGTGTGTGTGTGTGTGAGAGAGAGATTAGATTAACTCAATACCGGCCGTATCGCATGTCACGTTTCACACTGAATCTCAACAATGGATTATTCAGATCGCCGCTTTATGTGCAAACCTCAGCTAATTTTCAGAATGCCTTCAGTACACCTACTTCTACCTGAGCCTGTGTCTGCGTTCCACAGAATTTCCCCATTCAGTCTCTCTGAAAAAGGGAGGAGACAGTTTGGCATCAAACTCTGTCATCTGCAGCAGCTTGTAATCAATAAATAATGAAAACAAGAACACATCTCCAGTTCTCGTTCGTGTAGGGGCAAGTCCAGTGAAACCAGTGAAAGGAAAACTAACAGTTGGTCCCACCCAGGCTTATGTTTGAATCACAAAATATATTCAGCATAAATTTTGCTTTTGTGCAGTTTTGAAGTGTATAATCTCTGTACCTTTTCATTCATATCGGCTTCATTAATGGGACAAGACTTTTAATGACTGCTTGTGTTACACCCCTTACAGGGTTGGTTCTTCTAACATCCCAATGTTAGACAACAGAAGTGAGACCAAGCCTTCGAGCACCTTCCAGATAATGCAAACATGAATCTCCAGTATTTCCATGCGTATATCTGCAATAAGCTACGTAAAAAATGGAATTCCAAAAATGAGAATCCAACCATAACCATATTCTTCTTCTGCTTCTTCAAATCCCCGATCAGGGATGTCTGGGGCTACCTCTATCAGTGTTGCAGCTAGCCCACCGTGAAGCTGTGCTGCAGCTCAGGTAGCCATTAGGCTGCCCAGCGGAAGAGCAAACAATTATTTTCTATTTTTTTTTCCAAACAAGCGCATTCACTTTGTGCAAAACTGCTCAATGTCGCTGTAGCAGTGGTGGAAATGCCACAGAGGACCCGGAACAGCATTTTCCACATCTCCTGCTCAGAGCATGGGCCCTTGGGCGGCTGTGCTGTCCGGTCAGAGATGGGCATGGGCTGCTGTGGGCTGGATCCAGGGGCTGCTCTGGGTGTAGGGGCTGCTCTGGATCCAGGGGCTGCTCAGGGTGCAGGGGCTGCTCTGGGTGCAGGGGCTGCTCTGGATCCAGGGGCTGCTCTGGATCCAGGGGCTGCTCTGGGTGCAGGGGCTGCTCTGGATCCAGGGGCTGCTCTGGATCCAGGGGCTGCTCAGGGTGCAGGGGCTGCTCTGGGTGCAGGGGCTTCTCTGGATCCAGGGGCTGCTCTGGGTGCAGGGGCTGCTCTGGATGCAGGGGCTGCTCTGGATCCAGGGGCTGCTCAGGGTGCAGGGGCTGCTCTGGATCCAGGCCGTTGCTGCGCTGCCTCCCCTGTCCATGACGTCAAAGGCTGGTGGTGGGAGTTGGCGGTCGGTGCCCGCTGCATTCCCAGGCAGCCCTTCTGTGACCCCTCCAGGTCAGAGAGGCGCCACGTCGGGCGGCAGTGTAGACTGCCGCACTCCACCTAGGTGACTTTACTGGGCTCCTCCGATCTCCTGGCATCGGATGACATCGGAACACGCCTCCTCAGTGCACAGGTTCATGCAGTTGTTAGATTCGAGGAGCATTCGACACAGACCATAAGGATCAGCGGTGAACGTCCCTGGCCGGTATTTGAGTTGAAATCTGCTAGCTCTGCAACCCAACGATGACCCCTGGCATTTAGATTTGCGGTGGCGGGTACATACATGAGTGGGCTATTGTCTGTACGGACGACAAAAGTGGGAGCATGACAGAGGTTGTCCCTGAAACCTTTCCCAGGTAGCCAATTTGAGTGCTTAACATTCCAGCTTGCCTGAATGTATAGGGTGGTTATTGTCAGAGTGCAAGACCCATAAGCAATGAGTCATATTGCATTTCTGCTGCTGATGGGATACGGCTCCCAGGCCATCCTGGAAGGCATCGCAGTGCATTGCGAATGTCTGGTTCGTATCCAGATACCTTGGTGTTAGGGGAAGATGATAAACAGTCATCCAATTATTTACTCTTTTTGTATGTTCCCCAGTCCATGTGATGAGGGTTTTAGAGGACTTTGGGGTGCTTTGTGAACCCTTACTCTCTTTCCTTTTGGGAACAGAAAACCACAAGCTGCCACCAAGATAGTCCAGCATTTACTGTATTCTGGAGATGGGATGTCGATCAGGTACTGCCCTCAGGTAAAGCTCTCGGTTGTCTCAGGCAGAAGACTCCCATCTTACTTCCTCATACACACAGCAGGAGAAGAATAAGGGGAACTGGAGAGAGTTATTCAGCCCTGGTTGACAAGATCCTGGAGATTGCTGCACAGAGATGGTGATCATCATAATAACTGAAAGCCCTACACTCTTAGTGTAGAATCTGAGAATGTATATATAGATTATATAGATTATACTATATAGAATGGTGGTGTGTGGGAGATACCGCCTCTTCCTGTCTACACTGATGATGCTGGCTGAGGTTTCAGTGTCCCACTGTGATGTTGTCCCACATAGAACTAATGAGACATTGGACATTGTTTACCAATAAGGTTAATTAACCAATTTGGTTGAAGTTAAGGCTGGGAAGGGGAGGTGAATTGGAAAATGCACAGGATAGTTGTTGTCATTGTTGGTTGTGTGTGTGTGTGTGTGTGTGTGTGTGTGTGTGTGTGTGTGTGTGTGTGTGTGTGTGTGCATGTGTGCTTGGCATGTGTGTGTTTTAATGGCTTGCTGTCTGTGAAACGCAGATGCTTTTCAAATGCTTTGATCTCTCTCTGTTTACCACCAAAAAAACCCTGCATATTCAGCTATTCATGTTTACATATTAGACCTGATGAGGGATTAGTACACATAAATGATACTGGTTTGTTAAACACAAAGGATACAACATGATGGTGTGTGTGTGTGTTGGTGGTAGGCAGCCACTAAGATAAACTGGTGATGGATGGAATGGATGACCTGGGGCTAATGTTGGTACCATCTCAGTAGCTAATACGCGTTTCCCTCGATCTGGCTTGGCCTTCTGCATCCTTACGGCAAATACCCTATCTCTCCAAATGAAAACAGTTATTGCACTGTTCACCTTTATGTGCTTCTTGACACCTTATGCAGCCTCTTGGTCTGTGCCTCGTCTGCACACTGTGTCTGCCTCTGGATGTAGATGTGAGATGACAAGTTTAGTATCAGCATCAAGTTGAAATGATCATGTGACGCCGCCACACGATCATGTCGCACGAAGGAACCTGTGTTGGATAAGGTCATGGCTGTAGGATTCCTCAGCATCTGCATCACATGCTCAGCATCACTTGATTTCCACAGCTTCTCCTTCACTTCAATAGCACGGACAGGAAGATCTTTGGTGATTCTCCGGGTTCCCCTGTTATGTTCAGGAGTCTGTGGTGGACGTCAGATGCACTATCTTCCTTGAAGTGGCCCTTTAAAGTGTTTTTTTTTTTGGCTGGATATTATCAAGTTTCTCTTAATCTTGGATGTAATCCCAGGCTTACTGCGCTAATGAGTGCTTTCAATACCTCTGTCTCTGAGTGTCCCTTCTGGAAGCCTGCCTCCATCTGATGAATGAGGCTTGTGTAGGGCAACTCGTCCCCTTGTCCGTGTGCTAGGATCTGTACATTCATTCTGAACCCACTCCGGAGGGTGACCTGTCGGCACTGTTGGGACAGCTCAGGTGTGCCCTGGTTAGGTGAACACTGAGGTGTTCGTCTTTTCCTGCGATTCTCTTGGTGCTTCTTCCCGGGACTTCTGCAATAGAACATGCTGCTTCTTGATGTCAGATAAGTGGCTTTGGTCGGGGGGGGGGGCTGTGTGCTTACATCTCTCTCTGCTCCTCTCACTTCTTACATGTGGATGACTGTAGATCTGTGAGGTGGTCCTGTCCTCCTCCTCTGACTCCTCCAGGTTTCCTCTCTGAAGGTGAGTATGATCCAGCTCCGAGTGGAGGACACTAACGTGTTGTTGCAGTTGTCCATATTATCTATTTCTATTACCACGGTGTACCTAGTGGTCTTACCAGGATCACTGGTGATATTCTCATCACTGTTATGCTTACCAAATATCACGATGTAGCCTGTGGAACACAATTAACTCACTGATTGAGGAGGCGTCACCAGTTAATCACTGGAGGATGCAGGGGGATACATTTAATTATTTATTGAATTTATTGAATAAATTAGGCTTAACGCCAAATTAGATTCAAAGTTCTAAGAGACTCTGGTTAATGTGTTATTTTTCAATAATTGCGAAGCACTAAATTAAATAAGTTGTTGATTCATGTTTTGGCATCTTGTCTCAAAATGAAAACTTGGTAACCGACTGGAGAAATATATCTGCCTGAAAAATGCCTGGAACGCAATCATATAACATGCATTATGGAATGCAGATGTCCTCCAGTAAATAGAGAAGATTTAATGCTGACTTATCACTGGCAAAGCTTTCCAAACGTCGGCCTGTCAGCCAAACTACTCATATAGACCATATGAGATTTCTGAAAGTGAAGTAGAATATAACAGACTTTTTTAAATCATTTTCAAGGCTTGAAAATATGTTTTTGCTGTTATAGTTCATTTTGTGTCATGATATTGATTTATATAGTAAGAGGCTATGTAATCAGTAAATGTACTGTGAGCCAGTCATTTTACAACCCTTCAGGTTGTTTATTCCTTTACATCAGGGTCCACACCCATCACCCTGTCAGGGTTTATTTTGTAATAATGACCTGCCAG
>OMKI01008454.1:0-12222 GCA_900302315.1 Phycis blennoides | reverse complement strand
AAACTTGTTGATTCCAATTCCTGCCTGAAGACGAGATAGATTATCAATGTGTGTGTGTGTGTGTGTGTGTGTGTGTGTGTGTGTGTGTGTGTGCGTGTGTGCGTGTGTGCGTGTGTGCGTGTGTGTGTGTGTGTGTGTGTATGTGTTTTTCCTTAATACACATTTTACCTCTGCAAAGGGTATAAATAACATGAATGTGTGAGTGACTATTGACATTGGTCGCACACGACATGAAGCTGTTCATAGTGACCTCGCTGGTGATTGGCTGGTAGGAGCAAAGACATTTGCCTATTGGAAGATAAATACATAAGCAAGGAAGTAATGCTGCAATAAGTCCCTGATGCCTTCAGGGAAAAAAACTTGTAATCCACTATCCTACCTGGAGGGATTTGACGGGGGAACGTAATGGCTGTGTGTTATTCTTCATAACTCACTCTCTCTCCTCACCAACTGGCTGCTGGGGCCATGGGGTTAGGGTTGGGTCATTCATAGGCAGGCTGATGAAACCAGCAGGTGTTGCAGATTAGGATCTGGTGTTGAATGTTGAATGAACGTAACATCATCACAGCTCTATAGAGCTTCAGGAGGACATTGTTTCAGACGTAGTCCTCTCCTTTGGCATGCTGTGTAGAGCATGGCTGCCACCAGAAGGGATTTGATTCACTGATCACATTGTAGTGTTGTCGTTCATGTTCTATGTGTCTGGTATTCAGGATGGTTTGGATGTGTTTGTAGCAGAAGTCCTGATCCTTAAAGCCTCATTCCTTGTGGAATGATGCTGCATTAAACCAAAGAAGGGAAGGAAACACACATACAGCCATCTGTCTTTCTAGGTAGCCCTGTTTCTTTAAACTGAAATTTAGATACAGAAGGTATTACGGTTTATGTGTAAATTCTTCTAGAAGTAACAAAGAGAACAATGTGAAGTGCCAGCAGGCACGGTGTGTGTCTGTGGTATGTGTGTGTAGCAGTTTTCGTTGCCACACTCCACCCAGGTTGCTTCACTTGACTCCTCCGACACCAGGACAATGGTTGATGTGTTGAAACCAGTTCATTGCAGAGTTTGGAGCAATATTACAGTCAGAGCAGGTGTTTCATGCTGCCATGTCAGAGATCTCCCAGAGTGTGTGTGATGATGGCTGGTTTATCCTGTGTGCATGTATTCATGTGCGTATGCACATTATCTGAATGACTAAGAGAGAGAAAAAGGTAGCAGTGAGAGAAAGAGTGAGTGTGAGAGAGGGAGGGAGAGAAAATAATGCAAATAAAAGTTTATGGCAGAAGTAGATTCTGCCACATTATATTTTTAACAGAATAGACAATCAGTAAACGTACAGTTTGGCAAGAGTCACATTCTCAGAACACACACACACACACACACACACACACACACACACACACACAGACACACACAGCGTCTTTGTCTTCTGTTTCCAAAGTAGAGCCTTCCCAGAACTATTTAAAAGAGATCCCTGCAGTCATGCACTCTTCCAATACAAGTCAAAACGTGCCACTTATAAACATGTCAGTAAATATACGCACATTTATGACATCTTATCCATGTTGGCCTCTGACAAATATTATGGCCTAGGGTGTGTGTGTATGTGTGTGTGTGTGTGTGTGTGTGTGTGTGTGTGTGTGTGTGTGTGTGTGTGTGTGTGTGTGTGTGTGTATTTCTGTGTATGTGTGTTTCCGCCTGTTAAATCCTGCTTTTATGGATGCCATGCAAATACTTCATTTTGGTGAATGTTATACAGGGTCAGTGAAAGTGTAAACATGATGTGTATTTGTGTCTGCTATAGCTGCAGAATGGCAGAAGCTAGCAGGTAATGAACACTAAATAGTGAGAGAATAGATAGATAGCTCACTTGATTGTTAGATTTTGATGTTTGAGAGTTTACACTTTACACTTTTTTATAAATAGCTAGCTAGCTTGCTAGCTTGCTTTATTGCGCGTGTGTTTTCTAAGCTGCACAAAGAAATATCAACATGGGCAGGCATGACGGTTTGGATAACCATGTGTTAGATTTTAGATGAAGCTTTTCAAAAATGGTTTGGTTGTGACCACAGATGCAATTTATGGCAAAAGGTGTTTATGACAAGAAAAACAATCCCACAACGCAGAATTGAGAAAGGATCATAATTGGACACGTATTTATAGTCAGTCGCTTGCCCCTCATCTGTCACAGTGAGACACACATGTGCAGCTAGTGGTGATGTTGTGGAACATGTTCAGCTCAAAGTGTGGCATCTGTGGTATGCATGAGCTGTGGCAGCCCAAATGAATGAACCTGAACGTGATGTATATCATACAAGCTGTCAGAAGATTCTTCTTCTTCTTCTTCTTCTTCTTCTTTTGCTGCTGCTGCTGCTGCTCCTCCTCCTCCTAACTCATATGGTGGGTAATTCTTTCATTCTGTCTATGACCACTCTTCCAGCAATGCTGGCTGCCAGGACACCACGACCATACCAGGGAGTGCGGGTGAGAGACCCCGTCAGGGAGCTGTTGAGGAGGAAGCGAGGCCTAGAGCAGCAAGACAGCACCAAGACAGCACCCCCTGCTGTGGTGAGGAGAGAATGACACTTGAAAGACTGTCACGTTTTCTTTTTTTTCCCTAAGCAAGCTATGTGCTTTAAAATTATATCAATACACCACTATATCAACATATCACTGTATCAATATTTAAATATATAAATATATTATAAAATACATATCAATAAAAATAAATATATACATATATTTGCGTGGTAGTAAACTCTTAGTTCCCTTTGAAAAACTAAACAAATCAAGTTTTATTGGGGAAAATCCCTTAAAGGTGCAATCTGTAGGATTAAGTGGCTTTTTGTTGTAGATTGCAACCAATTGATATAGATTATGTACTGATGTAGATTATATTTCAGATATAAAGGGCTCGTTCAAAGGTAACACAAACACTAAAAACACAACAATTCTTATTTTCCATGTATTGTACACAAATTGAAACATACATATGAATATCATTTTGAAATATGATATTCATATGTATGTTTCAGACCTTTTTTGCTGTTACCTTCATCCCAGCGCCCTGCCGGCGCTTTTCTGCCAAAAGAAAATGCCATGAGGACACTTTTCTTAAAACGTGTGGCGGGAGTGCGGTGGCCTTTTTCACTCTATTTTTCTCCTCTTTAATAGCAATCAAAGTGTATAGTTGATAAGTAATAATCTCAACTGCACAGGTAATTTCAACTTTTTCTTGTATTAATATATTGTCATGATGTATTTTTCCTGGAGATAGGTACACAACAACATTTGCATACAGTGTAAAACATTGTTTGTGGGTTCAGCGCCCCCTTGTTGACTGTTCTGAGAAACAGTCACAATATGCCACATATGCCATGTCATGACAAAGCAAAATGGAGGACATTCGTTTTATTCTCAGTGAACAATGCAATATTTTAAGATAGTTTCGGCAACAAATGTGTATTGATTACATTCTAGCGAGAACTATGTGTTTTATTTTCATAACAATGTTTCAGTAAATGTTGTTTAGTGTGTTTCTGCAACGTTTGCAACATCAATGCAACGTTTTTTATCGTTGCCATGGTGATTGATATGGCTACTCCTAAAATCAACTATATATAGATAGATAGAAATACAAAATGTATAAAATGAACCTTTGGAATGGACTTTTCGATAGATGCAAAGTGAACATAAACTTCCGTTGTGCCCCACAAAAAAAACGGGTCGGCCTAGTCTGTCCCAAAGCCTAGTCAACGCTTTTATTGGAAGAACTTCATCAGTCACATCAAATAACATGACATAACAGCTCAGATGACTACACAGGGCATAGACATTGAATCAAACACCATACAAGCTGTGTGATTTCAGGGGTAGCAGCATCCATATCATGTTGGAAAATGTTGGATTAGCTAACAAAGTAAGCATCATATACATTCACTAAACAAATATCATGAAAATAAATATGTAATCAAATCATATTTTAATAATCTGAAACTGTTGCATTTTCCACTGAAAATTAAACAAATGTTATAATTTTTTTTTTTTGGCAGACATACATGATGTATTTCTGTTTCTTCAACCAGTTGCTGGGGGCTCTACCAGCCAACGCTCATATGGGACGTTTTGGGTCATATTGAAAAACAACCTATTCTGTCATTCATGTTGGAGAACAGGTTGTAAATAAATATTGTCAGTGTCACCATGAAGTGGAGCATTATTGTGCATACAAGTTGAATGCTGGATCTCAACGGCAGTTGAGATATCAAAACAACAAACCAACTCCCGTCACATAACAAGTAACATTATAATAAAACACAATAATTGTGTTGTATAAATTCCACACAATAATTCTTATTGTGTGGAATTTAGTTAAGGCTGGATTTGACCTGTTGCCGAAACAGTGTATGGTCTTCCTATGCCATCAGTGACAGTAATGAAACAAGGATGACAAGCCAGAGACATGTGAACAGAACAATGTGTTGTGAGCGGAACTCCACATCCTAGAGGAGAGCAGAGTGCAGACCATCATTTCTACTGAAATGGTCTGAAGTAGACTTAGCCTAAAGTAAAAAAGGGGGGATTTTGTCCTTATGTAATCCAGGTGTTTTTCCATGACAGTTATAGCCACCCCCCTGCATGGCTCCAGGGCTGGGCACAGGGCCGTATGCAAAGCGAGTCACAGCTGTGCCAAAAGCCCTCCCGCTTAATATTTATGAGACCTGCCAAAAGTGAAAGACAACAGCCAGCACACGTTGCACCACACATTCAAGTGCACACATGCACCATACAAACACACACACACACATGCACACAGACACACACACACACACACACCATGTTTGGTGTGTGTGTGTGTGTGTTTCTCAAGTCCCACCATGGGTGGGACTTGAGAAAAGTGTCTCAACAGGATGCAATATGTAATTTATAATTACCTTTTGCTCTCTACCCCGTTTGTTCCCTCTCTCACTCACTTCAATAATTTCTCTCTCTCCATCTCCACCTTGTTCTTTCTCTCAATCTCTACCTCAATCTCTCTCTTTCTGTGAATATACGCTAGCCTGCTATGTTAGATCACTGAGTGAGCAAAGTCAGTTTAAAATACCATACACACAGTCCATATTGATATGAACTATGAGCTAAGCTATGGTAAAAAAAAACCTTGTTGTCTTCAGTGAGCAAGACAGAAACTGCAGGGAGTGACAAACCATTACATTTGTACTTTTTTCCCTTTTTGCATATATGGCATTTATGTCGATATTTGCTATTTGCATGCTTACTACAAGCTTGTTTGGTGTATGTGTGCCTTTGAGCATCTTTAGTAAGACTTCTTACCCATACTGTTGTTTCTAACGTACTTGTTCACTGTGTGATCTTTCTCCTTGTGTTACTATAGAAACGTTATGTGTTATGTTATGCAACTTATTTATTGAAAGATCAAATTTCAAACCTCCCAATATGTTTGATTTAAGATATCCAAAGATATCTTAAATCAAGTATGACACACACAGACAGATGGTAACTATGTCACGCATACACCTGCCTCTTATCAGTTTTACTGTAACTGTGTGTTTTTACGTCAATAATGCACGTACAACACATTATCTTAACCATGAACTTAATACCGTGTTTCTATTGGTCATTATCTTAATTTATTTCATATTGTTATATGTCCTTTCCCTGTAGGATGTGTCTCCACACCACAACCACTCGCCCTACGCACCAGGAAGTAAGTTACACACTACTCCATTCTCAGCACAAACACACAGCTGCGCACACACACAGCTAAGATTTAACACACGTGTTGACCCAACTGTTTAACAATGCACATGTTCATACATGTCCCTCAAAGGTGGAACAAAATGTCCTTTCTAAAATAATGAAACCCATATCAAACCACTCAAACGGACAGGTAGCTTTGGGTTTGAGGGGAACAGCGTGGTCCCAGGTGGTGACGTGGACACGGGGCTCAGCCCCTTTGGGGACCCCCCATGTGGGGAATGGGCCCTCCAGCACCAGGGAGCCCAAACCCTCCAGACCCCCCAGACCCTCCAGACCCTCCAGCCCCCCCCTGCATGGTGTTCAGTGGACTATGCCCAGCAACAGGACCTCTCCTCCATCCTGGGCCCTCAGTCGTACCCGGTGTCACGAGGCATAGCAGGGGATGTGTACATGCAAACCCTGTGCCCCAGCTATGCCCTGCTGGGACCTCCACACACACTGCTGACCTACACACACGCCCCGCTGCTCACCAGCTTCGGGGTGAGTGGATTCAATTCTAGAATTCCTGTTGCTACTCTGCACTCTATTCAGTTGTTTTTTGTGCAGCACTATACATTTTTTGTAGCTACTTCAATTTTGATTGTATGCATTGATTGTTCTCAGCCTCACATTAAAATGTACTGTATTTTGTATTTGTAATATTTCAAATATATTATATATTATTTGTTTTTGTATAAAGAAATTCACAAAAATAATAATACATGCAATTTGTAGCGCCCCAACACTTAATTGATCAGAGATGTGTTTGTCTCCAGACCATAACCACTCGCCTGCTCCCCCAGATGGAGAGTCCCGATGCTGGACTCACCTACATCCCCTGGGGAGCCCCGCCTCTGGCTGCCCTATCCTCCTTACCTGCCCCAGCTGTTCAACTGGCAGCGTGCTCTGCCACTTTGCCCTGCTCCACCCTGGTCCACATGCCCCTGCCGTGCCCCATGCCCGTCCCGGTGGCCCCTGTGAGCACCACAGGGCCTCAGGCTGAGGTTTTCCTGGAGCCAGACGGCTTGGAGTTCCCTCAGCCAGTCAATGGCAGCCCCCACCCCCTCCAGCAGCAGCCAGACCTGGACGCCTCAATGGAGCAGGCCACTGGGCCCCTGGACCACCTGGTGGAGCCAGACATGGAGCCCCTGAACCCACTGGAGAAACTTCTGGAAGACCACAATAAAGGGGGGGATGAAGAGGAGGGTAAGGAGAGATATATCAACTCTCTATTCTTAGTCGATATCTGACCGTTCACTAAAATCACTGGTTTTGTAAAAATCTTTATTTGGCCCTTAATTTCTTTCTGTTTGTTTCTATGTGAATACCGAAGTGAACTACCCCCCCCCCCCCCACACACACACACTCATTGTCAAAAATCATAAAAATAAATAATTGTCCATCTGTCATCCCCTTTTTTCTCTGTTATTTACGCAAGCCAAATTTGATCACGCATAACCAAAGCTCTCCATCAACACAGATGACATGATAAATGACATGATTTTGCATTGCCCCGGCTACCTCTTCAGCAGCACCCACCATTATCCTTGCACCCTGTTGGAACACACCTCTCCCACACCCAAAGATTCTAGTGTTATTTATGCTCTTTGAAGGGGACCTCCGAGGTTCCCTGCTGAGCCAGTGTGTCTAATGTGGTGTGTACATTAAAAAGTGTGGTGGCAATAATGGATCCTAGAGGACATCTTTGTGATTTATCCTCAGATTTGCACCAAACAACTTTCTCTTCTGTATAGCATAGTTAGCACGCGTACATATCAAACCATAAAATACCCGGTAATATAATTTGTGGTGACTGAGCATACATTGTTGTGCGTGTCCTTTATCCCGTCTGTTACTGACCAGATGACAGCTCACCAGAACATGAGATGGCATTCCCCTTCAGAGGTCCAACAGGATACCAGTCACTTACAGATCAAGTTTCCCAATTGCTGTATTATTGAAAAGCTGACGAGAACTGCACGAAGAGCTATCGAAACGTTTATAGGAATTCTTTAAAGAGTTATTGAAAAGCATTTGATTGCTATTCAATGTGTTCTAATTTTCAAGTACTTGGATACATTTTCGTTAATTTTTTCATGCATCAGAGATGTATTTATTTTGTTATCCGATACAGGAGATCAGTATTAATGTCTGATTAAAGTGGTATGAAAACCCACATTTGGACCATTGTGATGGATGGATAACAATAAACAGTTTTGTTGTTATTGTATTATTACTTCATCTACAAACCACCATTGTAGATGAGCGATGACGCTTAATCTGACAGTTGGTTGAAGCTGTTTGAAAGATTACATTAAATAACACTGAAGCTAAACATGAGAGAGAGCTGATTTGTGATGTTGACGCCCAACTATCAGATTCCATCAGGTAAAATGCAGGCAAATGGCTACGCATGTAATTATTTACACATTGGCGAAATAATGGTTAATTTAAACATTACATTCCTTCAATAAATACAATGCATTTCTTTTTAAATGTATCTACTATCAAGTGTTTATGTAGATAAATGAGTAGTGCTACTTATAGAAGTACTTATAGAAGTAGTTATTTTTACATTTTAGAAAGGTTGGGGTAAGCCACTCACCTTCTGGAGAAATAAAAAAAAGGTAGCAATAATGTGAACATGAACTGTGACCCATGTAGGGTTAACTTTTATCAGGGATTTTCATCTCGAAAAACAAGGGAGTTGGGCTGAAAGTGTGTGTGGGTGCTGGTGGTGGGGGGGCATCAACAGAGGGAGTGGTAATGTAATCACTCTAATCACGCTTGGGCCTGTCCCACTGTTATTGCCACACAGAGAATACTTTCAGTGAGAGTTCTTCACACAAACACACACACACACACACACACATAAATACACACACAAACAAACACACACACACCCACCCACCCACACACATACAGTTAATAGTACTACAAATAAATGTCCTTTGTTTTCCAATGTTGATGTGTGATCTTGATCTAGACTGACACTGTTTACCTCACACCATGACGTGACAAATTACATTCTGATGCACCACAACCGGCAGTCATCAGTACAAGGGTAGAGAGAATGTGTGACTCCAGTCAACATTAGTGACTGAAGTGGGGCTCAAACAAGGAGCAAAAAGCAGCAAGGCTAACTTTGTAGACATTGTTTGAGCGACTCTGCATTTTATATGTATGGGTACTAATCTAATCAGTTTCAGTCTGTTTAATCAAATCTGTTTAATCTGTACATACAGTTTTACCCATGATATTTTTAAAACAAATTAAATCTTTATTTTAATGAGGGGTGCTTAGTTATGCCACAAATAATGCCATAACATATGTTCCAGGACTTTGCCAATTACATAAATTCTGACCATGCATATCTCTTCCCTGACCAAATGAACAACACTATGACTGACATACATTTCGTGTTTTACTTTTGTATTCCATTTTATATTCCAATTCTTTTTTTTACTCTTGAAACAAAATGTGACTACATTACCCATGATCCAGGGGTAAGGGGTAAGGGGGGGTGGAAGTAGATGAGACGGGTTTCTATTTTAATGAGCTCAACATCTATGCAATTACACTTAAGCAAGATTGCATAATATGCATTAATTAACATTAATTGCATTAATTCAACAGGCTACTATTTCAGCTTTTTAATACTTTATTGTCAATACAATATAGACAATCAAACAGAGATATTGAATTACATTGACTACATAATTGAATAGACCCAGTAGTATATGGTCAGAACAGGAAACAAAGAAGGATAATAGCAATAACAAAAATTAAAAAGTGAGGGGTTAAAATAAAGATTTCAAAAGTGATAGATATATTGGTAGTTTGATAGCGTTTTTGCTTTTTGATTACATGTACACACAAGTGTACATTTACACTTGTGTATATACATTTTTTCCATCATCAAAGTTACATTTCAATAGGATAGAAGTAGAAAACTGAAATGTTGAATAAACGTTTTATTTGCTGTTTTCTAAATAATTGTATATTTGGGGGCCAGTATTTTTATATGACGGTCAAATAATTTTGGTTGCCGCCAAATAATCGTCCATGTAGAAGCATTTATTTTCCCCCGAAGTCAAAATTAATATTGTTATTGTGTATTTCACATATATACGGATTACACAAGGAAATACAATACAGCTAGAGGGAATTGTAACTTGGTGCGCAACCACTCAAAAGTACATAACTCATAGACGTTGTTGTAGGTCATTTGGTCTGAGACCTGGAAATCGAACTATTACGTCATTTTGCTCATGTTCTTTTTTGTCAGGTTGGTTTTTACACTGTCAAGGTAGCTTGCAAACTGGCAACATGCATCCCTCTCAAAGTTTGTGCTCAGGGAGAAACGGCCCGGAGTTGGTTCCAATTCCACTAACATTCAACCTGCCCGTAATATGTAGTGCCTGTGGCTGTGAGTCGCACACAACGATCAATCATCACCGAAATTGAACATAGCTGGAGGGGACTCGTTCAGAAAGGCATGGTCTGTCAGACGCAGTCAAAAGTTGTGTTGGTTGGAGCTTGTTCTACTGCAATGCGTCTTCAAATGTCAGTGTCTTGCTGAGACATGTTGGTAAGCAGAGCCTCACTTCCGCTTCAAAATCTTGATGGCTAAATGAACTTAAAGTTTGCCCTTCAATGCATTCATGCTCACTGAACAAATATGCGTTGTGCTATCGGTATGTTTTATTTTACCATGCCTAGCTATTAGCCTGCTGATATCAGGTGTGGGTGTGGTGGCTTTAGCACAGGGAAACCCATGAATAGAGCAATGAGTGCTTTGATAAAATTAGAAGCGCCCACTGATATAGGCTAGCCAAAGTAAAGGGCTAGCAAACATGTACATTCCATGTAAACCTATGCATGGCAACACATCCCCATGTTAGGCTCTTTTTGTGCACACAACAGCACAGGGTTGCAAACGTTTGGTACCAGGATGTGAGATTTGAATGCCATGGGCTTAATCACAAGTACGCACACGCACACTTAATCACAAGTACACACATACACACTTAATCACAAGTATGCACACGCACACTTAATCACGTGCACATACTTTTTAGCTTCTGCGAACTTGACCAGCTATCCAATCAGCATCAATGAATATCTCCCCTCCTAGCTAATAGACTATAACACAGATTGCCTGTAGGTGTATAGATTTATATTTATATTTTATATTCAAGACCATCTCAACATGGCCTTGAATTTACCCCCCAATAAAAAAATGTATAAACAAAGATAAACATAATCAGTTAGATCTAACAGTAATCTGCCCAAAGTGATGGCCTTTAATTAACTTAGAAAGAAAGTGTTTTCGATTGTTTTGCAAGGGGGGGGGGATCTAATTATAGTAATTTAAGATTCACTGAAGCCCCAATGTTGTGTGTGGAGAATGCGGAGAGAAGCAATCAATGATGGGTTTTTGTCATCGTCTATGGTGCCCTTCTGAGAGCCAGGGGATTGGGATACTGCCCTCCCCCTCAGTGTTGAAGCTAAACCTCCACCCCTGGTTGGCACCGTTCATGCCATTGCAACTGTAAAGGGTAAAGGGGCATTTAGCAGACGCTTTTGTCCAAAGCGACTTACAATCAGTACCTTTTGGGGGTTCGACATGTGGAGAGTTGGAGGAGGGGGATCAATTTGATCAAACCGCCGACCCTACGGTTGGTGGACGACCCGCTCTGTCCACCCGCTCTACCCACTGAGCTACTGCCGCCCTGCAGCAGCTCTGTAGGCATATGCAGCAGTGGTCTGCGCATTATTCTTACAATAAATATTCTCCTAAATATGCCAATACATACAAAACGTTCCCTGTCCATTGGTTATTCAATAACCTAAAATAATCTGTGTGTTAATCTGTGTTGGGATCTAAGGGCGTGGCTGGAGGAGACCGTGGCCAGGTGGCTACAGGATAGCACTGTGTAGGCCTGCGTGCGCGGCTGGGGGATTTCCAAACCTGCAGCCACTTGGCATAAGATCACAACACCAAGCCCTGCACTGCACGCCCCAACAACACACATGCAGGTAGTAGGGCCTGCAACAACAAATAACCAATAACTTAGATTACACATTCTTTGTGTGGGGAAACCCCTTTACCCCTTTTCTTCCAATTGATTTCTCTGGGGATTTAATGTGCATAGGATGTGTTATGTGAGGATTACATTCTGTCTGGTAGATCATTTGGAAGAGTGAACAGAGCATGTCTATGGAGTGTAGCCTTTCTGGTCATTTGTGGGATGAAGTGTAGGCTATCTGTCTGTTGTTATGATATCCAGCCAGCACCCTATCGCTGAGGTGGGCTAACATTTCTTTTCTTAACCAAATCAATCTTTCCTTAGCCACAGGCTACGTGCCACAGGCCTTCAAGGTGGCTGTCATTAACCCTTTATTTAAAAAACCTTCTCTTGACCCAGATGTCCTAGCCAACTATCGGCCTATATCCAACC
>OMKI01008450.1:0-19590 GCA_900302315.1 Phycis blennoides | reverse complement strand
TTACAGTCTCAAACTTATTTGTGGTCGACTCACTTTCAAATAACTGGCCCTTTATGTGTGTGTGTGTGTGTGTGTGTGTGTGTGTGTGTGTGTGTGTGTGTGTGGAAATCTAGTGGTTCCCCACCTTCT
Organism: Phycis blennoides; assembly: GCA_900302315.1. NCBI lineage: Eukaryota > Metazoa > Chordata > Actinopteri > Gadiformes > Phycidae > Phycis > Phycis blennoides. The sequence goes on along the minus strand of OMKI01008450.1, from coordinate 19,461 downwards.
TTGGCCCATGACCCCATTTCTAGCTCTGAAATAATTTGTGACCACAACTTTAACTAATCAACATCTGCCATTATATCAATGTGCAATTAAATCACATGGCTCTACTAAATGATTAGTATTAGTTTGCTTGTGGCTATGAATCCTGAAGCGGAAGGAAACCAAGAATTGGTTGTATATCAAATATCTATAATCACATCAGAGTCACAGTCAGAACATCACAGTCAGAACTCTCCTGTACCCCCATATACATATCAGGGAATCCCAAGTGGGGACACAGGTGGCTTCATCCATCTGTGTGCTCTTTGAAACAAAGATACCCCATTCATCATAGTTAATGTTCTAGTGAGATGACTCAATCAGTACAAGTAGATCTTGCTGTCTCTCTCTCTCTCTCACTTTGAATGTGCGTCTAATGCCGCTCTCCCACAGACAGCACAGCATTCATTGTTTTCTACTTAAACAGCACATTCCTTTTAGCAGACATCCAAATAGACTGACAGTGAATTCGGATACATGTCATCGATGAGGAGGAATGGTTAGACAGATTTCTCAAGGGTAGGCAGCGGAAATTGGGGGATCAAACCCAGAACCTTTAAGCGGGGGAGTCAAACATCCTAGCCACCACACTATCCTGACCCCTTTTGGGTACACACATCCCTAAAAGCACCACACTCTCAGAGACTCATACTCTATCGGGACATGATACTTAGCACTGAGCATCATAGGCCAGAGATGTATACTAGCAATGGTTAACCTCGCAATTGGAATACTTCTTCTGGTAACTTGCTTACCGTATTAACAGTAATGAAGTGTTTCACCTTCTTCTGACAAATGTACTTATTGTAAGTCGCTTTGGATTAAAGTGTCTAGTAATGCCCTAGTAATGCCCTACATGTAAATGATACTTAATACATACTAACTAACCAGGAGTTTGTAATTAGAAGCATGTATGCATATGTGTGTGTGTGTGCGTGTGTGTGTGTGTGTGTGTGTGTGTGTGTGTGTGTGTGTGTGTGTGTGTGTGCGTGCGTGTGTGTGTGTGTGTGTACTGTATCTATGTCAGATTGGTCAAAGGGAGGTTTTTGGACTCATTTTATCTCCGTGTTTACACAATGAGATCACCAAAGCCTGCCCATTGGCATTGCGTCAGGGCATTCACTGTCTTCCATTCAATCCATCTTCTCGTTTGCATCCCAATCTGTATAATAAGACTACAATAAGATAACAATGGGGAAAAGATAACAAATAGCCAAAGCACCCATAAGGACAGGAAAACCATATTCTGAGTTGAACCCTACTGTTGGGGTTTCTAAGCAACACGACTGAAAGATTGTCCGTATTACATGTGTGAATACAGCACTGAATATCTGAGTTACTAAAGCTTGTATGATATCTTAAGGCCGTATTGTCACAGCAACTGCAGCCACAGTCAATTATTTCACAACGATAATACACAATGAACCCTTTGAATCTTAATTGGCCGAAACTCAATTTTCTTTCGGAAATGAAACATTACAAAAAAAGAAGATAACTTGTAGATAAGGCAGCGGAGAACATGTTTTAGTTGAGATACTTCACTTCTGCATGGCTGGATAGCATACGTGGTCAGCAGAAGAGTCACAGATCTCTATATGTCCTATCTTCATGACTTCCATGCTTTCTCATGCTCTTGTCAAGGGCCCATTTGACGGCCCGCTCACATGGCAACCATTCTCCTTTTCCATTGGTCCAGGGGTCATGGGTGGAGGGGGGACATATGTTGCCCATTCAGAAATGTTCTACAATATCAACTCTACAGGTTGTTTGATCTACTTTCAAAATGTCTTTTACATGCAACGATTCGACATACAAAAATACAAAGAAACTAAACGAGAGAATGAACTCATTCTGAATTGTAACACCAAAACATTCTCGATTGAAACAATGCAGAACAGTTCACGTCGTTGTCGGAGACGCTTTTTCCATTGAGCTGCCGACAAGCCAGAGAGGAAAGGCTTGTGTTCCGCTGTGGTATGCACTCGCGGATGGCTTGTGAAAGTGATCTGCACTTTTCTCTGTCCACATTTCTGAGGGCAACATGGAATACGTTGTGCAGTAGTCACAACTTCTGCAGCCAAACCTCCGCAGAAGCTGCGTTCGCTCAGAGCTTTACTCGGCCCTTAATCCTCGTTATTTGCATCTACAGTACATACAATATCACGTTCTATTTTATCATGCAAGACTTACTGAGACATTGAGCTCCCCATAAATTAAACAAATGACAAATGACTTTATGTGATAATATTTGTGTACCCGTTTATGTGTATCGAGCTGGAGTTCTGCTAATACCCAGGCAGTGCTATAATATATTGTGATGTTTCAGTAAATATTGAAAGTTGGTCTATGGATACAATGTCTCCAGGCACACACACACACACACACACACACACACACACACACACACACACACACACACAAAGGTTGGAGGTTATATGATGCAGTATATAATACAAGAATGAAAGGCCTATACAGTGGTCTGGACAATATATTCAAACTATGCATAACTATTAATTAACAAAAATGTGTTTCCTCATTGTCCAGAACACCTAGTCATAACCATGTGTGGGTCCTAGTACTGTTGAGTACTAGGAGTGAGAACAAAAATAATCTGTGTTGATAGTTGTGAAGCACCAAGGAGACCTGTTCTGTTGACTGGCCCCTTGGCTTCGGTTGTCATGGACACAAATTATTTTCAGTGGACAGAATGCGTTTGAGGGCTTTAAGGAAACACTATTGTCCTGCTGTCAGTGATGTATAAAATGACTTACAAAGAGCATGAGCAAAAGTGTACAGCTTTGAATGCATAGTACATACACACGCCTCAAGATTATCAGGCCCTAGTAGCTAGTGGTACATTATAATGGCTGATGCACTGCTCTTGTACTTTGTTATCCATTAATCTAATTAATGGCGTATTCAAGTTGTAGTAAGCTCAGTCAAGACGAGCGAATGACTCCGTCACCGTCTAAAGATGACGTCTGCCAATTAGAAGGCAGTGGCTCAGCCGAAAGGTTCCCTCCTGAAGGAAGCAATGGTCTTCGAAGGGTTTGTTTGAATATGCACCGAGAGGTTATACGCTCATCACCTGCCGAGAAGTCCGAGGTGGTCGCCCTAATGCAGGCGATTGTGTGAACGCAATAAGGGCGAAACGCTTTAACTAGCTATGCCTGTTTTTCACAGGTTTCAGTCATATATTTATAGCATAGTTGAGTGGAAGGTTTATGCGTTTCCACTACCAAGTGGGCGGGGTTTAGCGTCCCGCCCCTCCCTCGGTGACGTCACCGGCAGTGCGGCGCATGGAGCGCGTTGAGAGCGCGCTTGTCCTGGCAGTGCTGGTCAGAGCTCGACGGAGAGAGGACGTGCACACTGACAAGTAGACACAAGTCTTTAGTTCAAATTGTGCGAACAGCCTTTGCATTTTGCCCTCACCCAACCACCAACTCTGAATTCGCATTAAATATGTCTAATATCGTCTGCTGTAAAACGCCTCAGGTAAGACACGTTTTTTTGAACAATGGGGGTTAGGAAATTATGAAATCGCTCGCCGTGGAGTGGTTTCACGTGTTAAATGAGGTACGCTTAAACTACTTCACGTTAAAAATGTCTTTGGCTGTCAAATGAGGAATAGTATAGGGGTTTACGTACATATTTCCACGAGGATATGCAATCGGGCAGCAACCGTTACCTCGGGTACCGCATGTTCTGCTTGACAAGGACGTGTACCGTCAGCGGCACCGTCACCGATAAGCCTCGTGTACGCCACCTTCAACGGTGTGTGATTACTGTGCCACGACGACAACACATTAAACCACCCTTGATGTTCTCCCGTATTCTCCACCCGTGAGAGGTCACAGGTGGAGGGTGGTAACACGGCCCGGCGGCCTGTCCGAGCGGTAGTCTCAGCTAGCAGACAGCCGGCCTAGCCCGCCTCGCTCCGCCGGGGAGCCGCGGGGCCACACGCTGCCGTGCAGTTGTTATTTGGCCTCGGACGTCTGGTCGAGTATCGGCCGGCTGCTCTGAATACTCTCTATATATTATATTGTACATCTCGGTAGTTGGCCCCCGTTTTTTACATTGTAGCGGCACCGTGGCAAGGGTGGTCGATAATGTAACGTTTCGGACCTAATGTGTGTGTGTGTGTGTGTGTGTGTGTGCGTGCGTGTGTGTGTGTGTGTGTGTGGGGGGGGGGGGGGGGGATAAATGATACCACCATTCAATCAATGTGATGTTTTTTTTCATCCTCGCAAGTCGCCTGGTTGTATTACTATAGTTAAATGTATATACACATTCTCAAGCGGATATCATGATCGGATGTCCTATTAGGCCTACTGAAGCGGAGACGGGGATGAAGCGGGTGTTGTACCCAGCGACGGTTCTCCATCGGGCAGTATCGGCATTATTATTACTACACAATGCCCTTTATCTGTTTATTGTATGAAAATATTGTATTTTATGGACTACTGCCCGTTTCCATTATTCAGTGTATTGATGTGAAGCATCAATAATGAAAAAGATTTTGAAATCGAGGTGTTATTTCCATTTGAGTCTGAGAATGTATACTATGATATCACAATTCCTCTTCCTGGCACTAGGGGATGCATCTACTGCTTAATCAGTAGTCCTATGTGCCCCGCCTTTATGCTCTATATTACCAATGAAAACGTATGGAGAGCAAAAAAATTGCCCTTGACGAAAAATACCAGCGCTTTCCCTTTAGTTATTTGTCGCATGCACATCTCTCGCGCACCGTCAGGATTATCCCCTGCGTTTGACTCCTGTGTAGTTTTGCATTATGGACCCACCCTCCCCCGTCTTCCTCCCTTCCCCTTTTTGTCTCACTAGTTTCTGCGCACGCTTCCCACTTCCCACACTGTCAGTGTGAGACTGCTTAGCAGCCCCTCATCGTGTTGATGGTGGATAGTGGATTTCCTACTTTTGTCTTAAACGTTTACATTTTTTTTTTTATATTTTACAATTTCTATCAGTTCTGTGTTTTGTTTATATATCAACACACTTTACATTTGATGGTCATTTTTAAAGGACCAACTGAAATAAAAAAATATTCGTGCCAATGGTGATGATGTTTGTAATAGCTGGACTAATTTATATATGATACCGGGGTGTGAATGGCTTAGGGGCGGGGCTTTGATTTGGAGTGGGGTGAAATGTATCAAGAAGTATAAACGCCGTTTGCTCTGATTACGACGAAGACCCGTGGAGTCAATGGATAGTCATAATAGTCTGCTTCCCGAACGTTGCATAACGCCACCGAACTAGGTCAATTTAGCCCCATCCACACACAGGGCTGAGTACAGCGTCCCTTGTTGGAAGTGTACAGACAAGGGAGGCCTTGTCCAGCTGCTGCCTTGGTACTGTAAATTGTATTTCTGTTTAGCGGATACTCATATTTATTGTCCTTGATTGTTCCATAATTAAGGTTTGAGTACAGTTGCTGGGTTTATTAACCATTGGCAAGTTTATTTTAATTATAGTATTTTGTATTGGTTCCTAATTTTCTTCTGCTTTTGAGTCACACCCACAGTTTCCTGCACCCGTGTAAGAATCTGTTCATATTATTAAGCTGGAGGCTGGTAACCCTTGTTTTTATATTACTGCATATATTGGCCATATTTGCTTTCTATCCTCTATCTTTTTATTGCTCCTTGATCCATGAGTGGGCCAACATTAAACACTTGCTTTCATTGGTGTGTACAAGTTGTTCTAGTTGGGTCTGCTTACTTTGCCTCGGGGCTGTCAAAATGAATGGTTATACAATTAGCTGCATATATTCCGACAGCAACGGGTGGGTTTCAATGGCACTGCTGCACCGCTTACACCAGCTGGTGGGAGTCTTCTCCAGTACTCATGAGCAATGCGTCGTCGGCTTCACGCTCGGCTCTTCCTGAGCATGCCAGGACGGAGATTTGCTGATTTTTAAGTTTCTTTCACATATGGCCTTGTGTTCATCAGAACGTTTATTGTGACTTTCACCTTGTCCAACCGCTGACAAGATGACTGTTATTATTTCCACTAGCTCTTCTACTAACAGCAGTGTTTTTGTGATGGTTGAGCAGTCGGCTGTGTCAGCTTTTGTGTATCCATACAATTTGTCCCTGGACCACTGCGATGGTAAAGGCAGTGTTGTTATATTGTGGTCATGATTGTGTTGACTCCGTCAAAGCAGTATTAACTGCATCTGGAAAAGTGGAGCAATCCAACTCCTGCTAAATCTTGGGTATTAAAGATAAGATACTGGAAAGTAACTAGATGGCCAGAGCCAGTAAAAGCCTAATCTTAAAGGAGAACTTTAAGACATGTTCAACCTGGACTGTATTTTCTGTTCATTCTGTGTCTTAAGGGACTAATGCGGACGACATTTGCAATCCGGCTGCAACGTAAAACATTTGGTCAATAGCGCCCATCCATGCATCTTATTCACTTACAGGTTCAGATTATACCGTATGAGGAGAAGTCAAATTGAGTTGTTTCAGGAAGAACGTTGGAAATGTGAGAGTTGGAGAGAGGAGTTGTGTTGGACTACAGAAAGCATAATGAATTTTTCTCAAAATGATTCGGGTGAGCAACACTTCAGAGCAAGACGTGTCCTTGCGTAAGACTCAGTTAGGCGCAGCAGCGAACACACCGGATCAAGAGGAAGTTGTTCCTCCGTAGGAGTCCTCTCCATCATGGAAGAACGGCATCTGAATCTGTGGCAAAAAGGAGCACTTTCAGAGGGTGCTGATTGGCAGGGCGCTTTTGCCCCAAAGGACCACATTCCAGCCCATGCAGCGGATTACAGCTGCAGCGTTCTCGCTCAATACCGGACCAATTTAATAAATTGTTGTTTGCATTAGTCCTTTAGCCCCAAAATGATCAGGACATTGGGTGCAGGGTGAAAAACCCAGACGTTCTCTTTTTGAGTATGTGAATGTGCCTGATTTTAGACATTTATTTCTCCTGCCATGTGGTACTGAAAGGGGAAGTATAGCCATGGAGGCACACAGAAAGTGGCTCTACAGAAAGTCACACATTACACAAGCAAAAGCTACATCTTTCAGTTTTAATTTTTCCCAGTGTTATAATACTTGAATAAAATATCAACATTAGGTATAAAGTATCAACATAACGTGATACATTGTATTATTGTATCATAATGATACAAAACAAATAATAGTACGAAAATGTAACGGGTATCAAGATGACGTGAGTCAGTATTGTCCTAATGTGTGTATATATATATATATATATATATATATCTCTATGGTGTGTTGGTGTGGGGAGTGAGGTACACAAGGCACATTGATACCTGCAATGTGTGACTGGTGTAATACCATCTTCACGAATAGTTATCTCTTTGTATAAAATAGGTGCTTTGGTTGCTTTGTACCGGTTCAGTGTATTGAGAATCTGTATTGAGAATTTAACGTACAAGCCTCCTCATCAGTCTTGTTACATAAGCCCTGCTGACCTAATACTAATTTGGGAGGATTCCATGTCGAAGGTTCTCATAGGATCTGAGGCTCCAATGGGGTTTTCCTGTCTGAGCTCCACCCACTAGACCTTTTTTGTCTCAATGTAGGTAGTGGAGTGGCCAGTGACACTTATTACAAGTATCGCCAGCTGAAGGTCATTTCAATGCAGGGCTCTCGAGTATGTAGGGAGGGGCCAACTACAGGGACTCCTCCTCATGTTGAAGTGAGCAGAAGAGTGTCAGGCGCAGTAGACGGTTGTGTCTGAGCCCTGGAAGCATAGGGCAGGAGGTGTGGGCGGGCCTCGCAGGGCTCAGGGGGAAGGGGAAGGGACGTGACAGGCCTGGACATGGCTGTCAAACTAGCACCTCTGCAGGGCACAGCATGTCTGGGACGATTGCACTCCTTGGCCAAAAGATTCTTTTACATTGATTTTTCATCCATTTTTTTTTTATGTGAAATACGCTGACCAGTACTTTTAGCTTTTGTCTTGTCATAGCTTCACTTGTCTTTAAAAGTGTAAATGCACTTCTAGCTGCTCAGCAGAACCTCTTAAAAAAAAAAAAAAACGAAAAAGGCAGGCAGGCCACTGTAGAATGTGATAGGCCTACGAAGGGCCAGTGGGCGAGGCTTTGAGCTGGGTCACGTTTGGCACCGCGACACGTGAATTAGTCTGGTGCTGAGCGGCAGCTGCCAATAACTGGCAGGCGTACATTGTGTGACCATGTGGGCCGTCTCTCCTTGGACCGTCTCTCCTCGGTGACCACTGCTCTTTTTGCTCTCTCCCCTCTAGGTTATAATGTACGACCAACACAGAAAAAGTACAAGTCTATAGCCAACGGGATCCCAAGGACTTGATTACAGTCACTTCAAGCCTGATAGTTTGTGTTGTGTGGCTGCTCCCCCGTCTCCTCTTCACTCCGGTCCGGCTAGTCTACTAGCATTGCTTCTGACGATTCCCTCGCCCCATCTTCCGCTGAAGAAGACCCCCAGACGCCTCTGTTTGGTTACCATCCCTCTGCCAAAGCCTTTTCTCTGGATTTAGAGTGCATCTATAGTTGGTAAGGCCATTACAATGCATGACACGTTTTCCATGTGTGATGACGATTCATCATGCGATGAACATGCGATGGGCAGTGTGTTGTCGTGCCGTCATTGTGCGTGTGTATTTGTATAACCCCAAGCATGAGATTAGGACGGCATGGCTGACACCGTGAAGTCAAGCATGGATGTGTTCATTATGACCTACACAGTGTATTTCTTCAAATTCAGACCTTTTTACCTTTTTTTTTTTTTTTCAGCGAAAATGATTCCCAACGGTTATTTGGTCTTTGAAGACGAGAGTTTCCTGGATTCCACTGTGGCGAAGATGAATGCTCTGAGAAAGAGTGGACAGTTCTGTGATGTGAGACTGCAGGTGTGTTTCCCCCCCATCCACACCTCTCCCAGACATTAAGACATAAACTTCTACACTTCCTTTGGCACTGTAGTAGTGCTACCATTCCAGTCCACCATTTTCTTTTTCTCCACAGTTTATGCCTCTTTACACTTTCTAATGTCACACTTCCTCCTGGAGGCCAGTGACTCCTCAGCGGTGAAATGCTCAGGCGGGTGGGAAGGTGGATGGAGGTGCATAACGTGGCTCTGTACTTAAAGTGAGCGTGGTGCCCGTGTGCTCCCCTTCAGGTGTGCGGTCATGAGCTGATGGCCCACCGGGCCGTGCTGGCGTGCTGCAGCCCCTATTTGTTTGAGATCTTCAACAGTGACATCGAACCCCATGGCGTTTCTCATGTCACCTTTGAGGACCTGGACCCTGCTGCTGTGGAGATCCTGCTCCACTATGCCTACACTGCCCAGTCAGTACAACAATGTCCCTGATGCCCTGTCATTAAATGTCTAACCCCTAATTCCCACCCAGTGTTTCCATTCAAAACATGCATACTAGGTTCTGCAAAGTACAGTATGCATACTGTATGCATGCATACTCCTAAACAGTGTTCAGAAGTGTTGCTTGTATTTTTGTTGTTTAGGGGTAGATGTATTTTGCAGTACTTGGTTTCATTAAGACCATAAGTAGCAAAATGGTAGCCAAATAATTCTAGTGCCGTGAACTCTTTTGAATTAAAAGGCGCATGTACAACTTTTTTGAAAGCCTTGTTCTTCATATTTCAGACTGAAGGCAGACCAAGAGCTGGTTAAGGAGGTGTACTCTGCAGCAAAAAGGTTCAAGATGGATCGAGTCAAGCAGGTACAAATGATTATTGCATCCCTCATTTGTTTAGCTTGTATAGTTCCACGGTTCTTTTCAGAACATTGACTTCTACTGATAATGTCAATAGCTCAGAACCGGCCCATGTTCTATACTTGACATGCATCCCTCTACAATGCTTAGATTTGTGGAGACTACCTGGTATCCAAGATGGACTCTCAGAACGCCATCTCCTTCCGGAACTTTGCCAGCTCCATGGGGGACGGTCGCGTCTTGGCCAAAGTGGATGCCTACATCCAGGATCACCTGCTGGATGTGTCTGAACAGGACGATTTCCTCAAACTTCCCCGCCTCAAGGTGAGTGCTGGCCGGCCAAAGGTTTTGTTTTTCCCATTGGATCCCAAGGCTACTCTTTTGATTCAGAAAACGTGTATCAAAATGATATGCATATAATTTGCATACATATCTTACATCAGATGCAAAGAACAGCTTAGTTGTACTACATTTTAATTAGCCATCTGGGTTGAACTAAGCAGCATGATTTTAAATGAATGTCCTTCGCAAAGCTTATGGAGCTGCACATATTTATTTTCAAACATGGCTGCAATAGATCTGACTCAATCTATTTGGGGCTCCCAGATTAGTACTTACGTTTTTACAGTCTCACTGTAATATAATAAGCCTGACATTAAGCAACCCCAAATAAGTTAACAGATTACCTCCTTTGTGGACACTTATCCCCACTTAGAACTGCCTTAGTTTTGTACAGATGGCTGTACTGCACTCTGTACTCTGTACTGCACTGGATGAGACCTAGACACGTGTAAAGTTGGGGTCAGGAATATATATATATATATATAAAGGCATTGTTGCACACAATACATTCAGCATTAGGCATAGCATACAGACTTCTCAGTCTGCACTGGTTTGGTCTGATTGAGTAAGATCATAGTTCCATGCTTACTATTTGCGTTTATTATACTAATAAAAGTATTATGCTGCCATTCTGCCATGTAGGTAGTAAAATCTATTCCTGCTGCTGCCATTTCGTCCACATAAGCACATTGGCTGTACCAAACACTGTATGTCTTGCTGCTGGCAAACCTTTGACTCCCTTTGTCATTGTCTCTTTTTTTTGGTGCGTTTCCAGTTAGAAGTAATGCTAGAAGACAACCTCACCCTGCCCAGCAATGGCCGGCTCTACTCCAAGGTGCTCAACTGGGTGCAGCACAGCCTGTGGGAAAACGGAGACCAACTGGAACAGCTGATGGAGGAGGTCAGTACTCGGTTCCTACAAAGTCCCCCGAGTAGCCTCTGCCATTCTTCACTACTTCCCTCCCACTTCCTGCTCCTTCCTGTCTTTGACATCAAGGGCGCTGAACTTAAGGTGTCATGGGGTTGCCATGGCACTGTCAGGATTGTACCTTTTTTTTTTTTTTCTTCCTTTTCTCTGATTTGTTGAGGTTTTGCAGTAAGACACTGTACCCCCGAACCATGCTACAGTAGAGGTGAGCAGAAACAAAATAACTGCAGTTTTGCTCATTTTCTTTAACCACTGTTGTCTTTTGGGTTTGTGGTTGGTTCACACTGAAGGCGTACAAATACAAAGGTGTGTTTTTAAATAACGTTTCTGTTCCTTGTAGCGTGGATGCTCTTAGCCAGCTCCTCTCACCAGCGCTCTTTTCCCCACGACTATGAGCAGCTCTTTAGACGCATGTCGTTCTCTGCCGTGTCACTGGCTCTTACGGATTGTACACAGGTTGTGCGTGCGTGTGTGTGTGTGTGTGTTTGTAACTTTAGTACTAACAGCCGCTCCTCCCCATTGATTTATCTCTCCTAGGATTATTAGCAGCAGCAGGAGAGCCGACTGGAGCCAGGACTGAGCCACCAGGGTAATGAGTCAGAGAAAAGAGGACAGACTCTTTCTGCAGCCAAGCAACACTGTGCTCCCATCTGTCCCTGCCACACTTGCAGATGCAAATGACCGGGCATTTGTTTAGTATTAAAGAAAAACAAAATGCGTCCTACGTGGAAAAAGTGTCATTCAATCACTAATCTCATTCAATGAAATTATCCAGACCAAAATACCTAAATATGCCTCGGGGGTGCCTCTGTGTAATGTTAACACCACAATGTACACACGTCTGGATGATACATGGTCCCGAAGAGCCCTGGATAGAAGCTAGCCGCTTGGCCTGTAGCTCGGTAGGCGTTGCACACACACACCGGCTGGTTACAGCAGGCGGCCTCCGCCCGCTCCACACGTCCTCAGCCTCGGCACAGGACGGGTTTGCTTGCAGCACGGGGGGAGGAAGAACCGCCATGTCCCCCCACCCCCCACCCCTACTCTCTCCTCCACTCACTTGTACTGAAGATGTTTCCAGATGCTGCCAGCCGTGCTCCGTCTGTCTCCTGTCGGCCTTTTTTCCTTGATTTTTGTTAATATTGCGTGTCTGTAGACAGAAGAAGTGGAGCGTCAGTAGCAGGGCAGGCTAGCAGCGCCACACTTCACCCTCTCCGTGCAGCAGCAGCTCGCTCTTCTTGCTAATACGGTTTTAATGAATAAAGCGAAAAGGAAAACGCCCTCTATCCACGCGACGGAAGAGCCAGGAATCGTTCCCCTCCCCCCCTTCCTCCTTCCTCCCAGCAGCGACGTGCTCCTGCCCTCCATCCCCGCTCCTCCTCCTCCTCCTCCTCCTCACACTCTTTCACGCTGTGGGGGCTCGGTGTGTTGCCATGGAGACAGCCACATGGATGTGTTGTTGTCGCTGTGTGTCTTGCAGGTTCAAACGCTGTACTACTCTGCCGACCACAAGCTGGTGGACGGAGGGCTGGTGATTGAGGGGCACACTGAGGTGTTTGGTGGCGAGGAGGACCACCTCCAGTTTGTGCAGGTACACGGCAGCTTGTTGCCTGGCCTAGCCTCCCCTCGCTGGCTCTGTGCCGGTGTGACCTGGCCTGCTTGTGCGTCGTGGCCTAGTATAACGGCTCCCGGGACTGCAGTTGATGGCCACATGCTTTTAAAGCCCAACGGTTTTTGGCCGACGTTGGGATGCGGTACCCCAGCCTCCAGGCTGACCTGCTTCATCATTCCCGAGTTTGTCTCTTGACGACCAGCACCTAGGTTTCTCAGCTCAGGCTTGGTGCGTTAGAATCCCCATTAGGCTGGTGGTTGGCCTTGGTTTTGTTCTTCTCTGGACTTTTGGTCCTCTACTTTCAGATATGGGTCCCTTCGCCCCAGCTTTCATAGCACAGTTAAGAGGCTGACTGAAAGGAGAATGGGTTGACGTGGGAGAGGTTATCAGGTTGGGGTGTGTGTGTGGGCCACCGGTGGGACCGGGGGTCTCTGCTGGCTGTGGGTGTCTGTAGCTGCGCTGTGCTCTTGCAGAAGAAGCCTCCTCGGGAGAGCACCAAGAGACAGATGAGCTGCAGCTCCTCCGGAAGCCTGTCTCCCTCCAACCAAGCCCCCAGCGCCCCCAAACCGAGCTCCAGGAGGGAGTGGAAGTACATCGCCTCTGAGAAGACCACCAGTAAGTGTGCATGTCTTGAATGGTTTGTTTTCTTCTTCTTCTTTCTGGCAACAAATTTTTGAAGAAATTCCGGTGCTCCGCCCCACCATAAGGCTTCTGTCCTTCCCAGACAACACCTACCTGTGTCTTGCCGTGCTGGACGGCACGCTGTGCGTGATCTTCCTGCATGGACGCAGCAGCCCCCAGACATCCCCCTCTGCCACGCCCTGCCTTCTGAAGAGCCTGAGCTTCGAGGCCCAGCCCGAGGAGCTGGAGGAGCGGCCGCTGTCCCCCATGCACTACGCCCGGTCGGGCCTGGGCACCGCCGCCCTGGGAGGCAAGCTCATCGCAGCAGGTTGGCACTGGAGCACGGGGAGGGCTGTAGACCGCGTCTACCATGGGCCTGTTACATGCTGCCCACATGAGGCGAGGTGTTACTGGAGCGTAATGGTCTTGCGCGGACCTTGCAAACTCCAGTTGTAGATGAACCGGAATGGGCTCGGGTTAAAGCAGAGTCCTGTCACGTCTGTGTTTTTAGGAGGGTATAACAGAGAGGAGTGTCTGAGGACTGTGGAGTGCTACGACCCCAAAGAGGACTGCTGGACCTTCATCGCACCCATGCGCACTCCCAGAGCTCGCTTCCAGATGGCCGTGCTAATGGTACAGTTGATGACGTTGACCTTGAGGTGTCCTTTGCCTTTGTACTGTGAAGGCAATGTGCGACGTGAAGCGTGAAGTGGCTAAAAGGCCCTGTTTATTTTGCCTGTGCCCACAGGGTCGTCTGTACGTGATGGGCGGCTCCAATGGCCACTCTGACGAGCTGAGCTGTGGCGAGACGTACGACCCGGTGGCTGACGAGTGGGCTCAGGTGCCAGAGCTCCGGACCAACCGCTGCAACGCAGGTCGGCTCGCCGCTCCACACGACGTGTCAATGCTTGCTCTCCGCTGCGCCAGTTTGTGTTCTCAAGTGTTGCCGTTGTCCGCTTCCAGGTGTCTGCGCCTTGGACAACAAGCTCTATGTTGTGGGAGGATCAGACCCCTGCGGTCAGAAGGGCCTGAAGAACTGTGACGCCTTTGACCCGGTGACCAAGGCCTGGACCAACTGTGCCCCGCTCAACATCCGTACGTGGACATGGAAGCACTGCCATGAATCGCACCACACGACTTTGTCAGCGTGCGCCGTGTTTTGTGTTGTGCACAACGTGACCCCACCGTTTTGTCACCAGGGAGGCACCAGGCTGCCGTGTGCGAGCTGGAAGGCTTTGTGTACGTGATCGGCGGGGCGGAGTCGTGGAACTGCCTGAACACAGTGGAGCGCTACAACCCCAGGAACAACACCTGGACCCTGATCGCCCCCATGAACGTGGCGCGCAGGGGCGCCGGAGTGGCCGTCCATGCAGGTGAGTCCTCCGCAATCACTCCGCAATGAGCTTGCAGATGCCACACTGCTAATGCAAATTTTTGCGCTAGCCACATTGCTAATGCTAACGTTGGTATTAGCCACATTGCTAACACTCATGTTAGCATTAGCCACGTAGCTAAGGCCCATGTTAGCATCAGCCACATTGCTCAGGCCGCCCCGCGTCCCTCTGGGTCACCAGGCAACCTGTTTGTGGTGGGCGGCTTCGACGGCTCCCACGCGCTCCGCTGCGTGGAGGTGTACGACCCGGCCCGCAACGAGTGGAGGATGCTGGGCAGCATGACGTCGGCCCGCAGCAACGCCGGCGTGGCGCTGCTCGGCGAGCTGGTGTGCGCCGTGGGCGGCTTCGACGGCAACGACTTCCTCAACACCATGGAGGTGTACAACCCGGAGACGGACGAGTGGAGCGACAGCACAGATGGCCTCTCCCCCTCCCCTCACTGAGGGGGAGGAGGGGCGGCCGTCGCCAACTCCTTTTGGTTTGTTTTCTCCCCCTCCCCCAAACTAACAGGCTTAGTGACGTAATCGTGTTTTGTGATGTTCTGTGTGAGCGGGTGGGAAGAGGGTGGGCCGGGGTCCCAGGAGGAGAGGGGTCTTCAGTGAAGACCGGCTTATATTATTGGGGCTGGGGTGGGGATGGTTTGCCCAAAGCAACAGGACGCTTTTGCATATTGCATTCATTATTTTCCGTGCTGTGTGTATATACATATTGTTTTCTTTCTCATTTTGTCTTAATGCCAACATTTAATACACATTTAGTTATTTAAGTTGAAGTTGTATCTTTTAAGTCATAACTGGTAACGATAACGAGTTTCTCGACTGATTTTCTTTTAGTCAACCTTGTTTTTTTTTTTTGCTCACTTAGTTTTAAACGGTCTGTGGTTTAAGCCTTACTCAAATGTATCAGTGAAGAAATACCTGTCATGGCTTTGTGTCATTTAAAGTTAAAGCTGGATTGCTTTCTGAATCTTAAATGATGCCTTTTTTATATATTTTTTTTATACACTGCTGATTTAACGATACCAGAGGAAGACAATAAGTGGATGCACAGGACTTGGTCATCAAACTACATCAGTGCCAGTTTTAGTAACTTTGTTTTATGCCACACACACACGCACAACCTTGCTTATGTGCTCCTGCTTACTGAATCTTTTACTCTGATTTGACTTATTCACTTATTGCAGTTTACTGAAGATCTTTTTTTTTCTTGAGTGTTTTTAAAAGTCAGGCATTGGCATAGATTACCTTTTGGCAGCAAACATAGATTGAGAATATGTACCACATTTGTAACATTTCTTAACTAATAAACCATGTCAACCAGAATCCTGTGTCCTCCCCCTTTCCTTAATGCAAATGAAGTACGTTCTGTGTTCCTTCTCAGTTTGTTTTCTTGACCTGAGGGCTTTGTGTTTGGGGTGCCATTGTGTGGCCTGTGAAGCCCTTTGAGACCCAGTGTGAATCAGGGCTATGCAGATGGCATCGGCAGTCTGAAGCACGTGTTACATTTTAGCCCATACTCTGAGCAGGAGAGACGTGAGCCTTGAGGAAACCGTCAAAAGGTCTCCTTTGGTTCCTTGACGGCTGATCACTGCCTGTCCTTGTTCCTACCGACCCACATTGCTCAGGGAAGTCTTTATATTCCCGCCGTCTTTATCCGGAAGAGATTATGCTAAGACGTTGAAAGTTGTGACACAAGCAGGATTGGGGAAGTGGTAGAAGTCATGGGCAACCCTGGTGCCCAGGCCGGGTCAGTCGGCCGCATGTGGCTGACCTCACCCTACTTATCTGTCCTGACCTATTGGTTGACTGTTCACATTCAGGCCATGCACTAATCAGCACCCAGCGTGCTTGGTTATCTGACCTGTCAATCACAGCAGAGCCACGAGGACACTAGCAAAACTGAAAATAGCGAGTGTCTGCAACTCCTAATGACGTCCTCACTAGTCTTTATTGTATTGGTAGATTGGTCTATGTGGAACACATTCTACATTTAAGAGGGAAATGATAGTGATTCCCACAGGGTTTAGGGAAACAGGTGGAGAGGATCCAACAGGGTTAATTTAATCTGGTGCACTTAGACTGAATGAATTGTATGCTTTTATGAACAACCACAGCCTATGAAAAAGTAGAATAAGGAAATGGTGGGCAACACTCAACATCTGGCATATCTGGCAAAACTTTACACCTTAGTTTTGTTTGGGCACATGTTCACAATGTAATTCATCCTCCCCATGTAGCGGTGATTCAAATCGAGTGTGCAAACCAGCACCTACAGAATAGGGCCTTGAATATTGAATGAGGTACCGTCGGAAGTGCTGACAGGTCCCGTCTGTGACGTCAGTGGCTCCACAGACTGTGTCCCAGGAGAGGAGTAGCTTGTGTCCATCTGTGTCAGCCTGGCTCTAATTGCCGTCTGATCACGGCACACAACAGAAAGTCAGCTTATTATGGCATTTTTCCAAACTTCCAGTAGCGACACATTGACGCATTTGGGGGTTAGTTAAATTGATTGGATTACCATGACTATTTAATGCAGATACCTCATCTGAACAAAAAGTACAAAAATAGCATGGTAAAAACAAAAACAAATTAAGCATCTTACATTAATTACAAATGAGTCATTTCTCTTGCATTACTCATTCAAGTGAGCAGTTTACGATAAAAAAGGGGCATGGATATACATCGATATTTGAGAAGTCTGAAAAGGAGGACTCACTGCTGCCAGTGACGTCATGTGCAGAACTGAAGCCATTAGGAAGGTTTTACTAGTCAGTCTAGTGGAGTTCAGGGTCACCTTCCCCATATATACTCTGAGGAACCAGAACCAGACGTATTTGTATTCCACCTTCTTCACAACAAAGGGTAACAACCATTCTTATGATAACAGCACATTGGTGAAAACACACTACAAAGATACAACGCAAATACCAGAAAGACAAGTGAACACTAAAGGTTGCTCTCCTTCTCAATATCAAAGTTAAAAGGACTTAAGAGAACTTCAGTGGTTAATCTGATTTAATATAATCTTGGCATTTCTAAACCTCTCTAAAAATTTTGAGGAACACGATGTAGCCTGAAATAGCAGACATGTATGACTCATTTCCCCAGATATAAAATATAAAACACAAAAATATGAAAGGAGTGTGGGTCTAGGCCTTATCAGCCTTATTGTGAGGCTGGTGTTATATTCTCCACCTGAGTAAACAGTAAACTATTGTACATTTGCATTCTAAGGAAAATTGCGAAACCTTGGAGGTGACTATGAAGGAGACATGAACATGGCCACTCATTAACTTTTCTGGCAAGAAATGAACTTGTGTATCTTTGAATGTGAACACTTTGTCCACCCATTGTGGGTGGACAAAGTGTTCACATGTTCTTCCATAAAAGAGGCGTAATGGTTACCAACCAACCCAAAGTCATAGTAACAGAAAAGACCATACAACAAGTCCATAAAACAATGTTTTAATATAAGAATATTTTTAGACACAATAAATAATTACAACTCCATGCTGATGTTTCAAGTAAATACATTTCAAGTAAATAGACGTTTTTAGATTTTCATCTTAAGGCTGCTGAGTGGCTGATATGGGTCAGACCTCCTGGCTGTGGTCCCATCACGGCCATGTAGTGCTGGGGATGCTTTGGCTGATGGCTCCAACGCAGTACTCCAGTCTCACCTTCAGCTCCGTCAGCTGAGCACCACCAACTCTGAGCTTCTCCCTGAAGACGTGCACCACACAAACTACAGCTGTTAGATCACTGAATAAAAAAAGAGATTGATGGCGATTGATGATCAGTAACTGGAAGCTATTGATCCTACACATGCATACACATAATCCATTATACCCGTATTCAGAATGTCGTTTTCTAAAGTCCTGAAAAATGATGAAATATATATGTATATATTTTTTTGTATGATTATATTTTATTCAAATCCAATACTAAACTACTTCCATTGTAGTGCTGTAATACTGCCCCTTTTTCACATTAAAGCTGCACTATGTAACATTGTCATCGAGTGTTTACAATGGGTACCGCAGTCCACATTTGAGCATTGTCTCTGCCCACCCACTCCTCCCCATACAGGCTAGTATCGGGTAGAATCCAGCACAGTGTTAGCTGATCTTTTTCTTTGTTGCCAACATGGCCGCAGCACACTGCGTTTGTGTGCCTATTTGTTTCATATCTGGCAACACGGGGTACTCAAGAGAATGGTGAATCATTACACAAAGGAAATCAAAGGTCCGACCTGGAAAGGAAAAGTCAGAGGAGAACTTACTGGCTGTAGCACTGTTGACAGAGAGGTCAGTATTTCGACTTAGCACGTTTCCTGAATCTCTGGTGACATACCATTGTCATGTTATGTTATGATTAAGTTAAGTTATGCTACATATAGCTCCTTTAAGTTATGATCAAGTTATGATCAAAAAACACCACTGGTGAGAACAACAATACGGAACAACACCATTGGCACTCATGAGAACACGTTGTAGACAAAATGTTCTGTGCGCTAAGAATCCTGCTGCACACAATGTTCACACAGGAACCGAGACAAAACGCGCTGTGTTCACAGCCTCCAGTGGAAGGCATGGCTCTCGGAAGCCGCTATTTAGGGACACTTTTCACCCTCTCCTCTCACTCTCTCACTCTCATATAACGGCAACAAAAGTCCTCTCCAACACACACACGTCCACACAAACACACGAAAGTCTTCCCCCACCACCCACACACACACACACACACACACACAAACACAAAAGTCTCCCCCCCCCACCCCCCACACACACACACACACACACACACACACACACA